>PVHX01001146.1:0-225691 GCA_004024805.1 Geosciurus inauris | reverse complement strand
TAGGGAAGTGGACTTGGGAGCCCCTGATTTATAGCCAGTTGGTCAGTGTCACTAACTCCAGGTAGTTAGTGTCAGAATTAAACTGAATCATTGAACACTCAGTTGGTGTCTGGAGAGTTGGAGAATTGATTGCTGGTATGGAAAACCCCACAGACTTGGTGTCAGAGTGTGGTGAGTAAAGACAGATCCTAGTGGCTGGGAAAGTAGACTCAGAGAGAGAGGATAATTTCCCCAGGATTGTATGACTGATAAGGAAAGGAGATAGAATTTGAGTTTTGGTCTGCATGATGCCTAGCACATGCCTAGCTTCCTGCATGTAATGTCTGATTAGTGTGGGGAAGGCCGTCAATCGTGTCAATACTGGTATTGCAGCAGAGAAGACAAGAAGAGGCATGAAAGTGAGGTTTGGATCCTGATCTCACCACACCGGTGACTACTCACTTTACTTAACCCTTGGAAGCCTCGGTTTCCTTATCTGTAAACAAGGATAGCAATAGTTCCCACCTCATAGGGTAGCATCCATAGATCATCCACCTAGGACACCTGGCACATCAAAGCACAATGATGAGGCCACCGTGAAATGCTCATTTATGCCTAGGGACCAGATGACTGCTATGCAGGATAAGGCATGGGTGGAGGGTGAATCAGAAGTCAAGAAAGCAGAAATAAAAAGTAGGCTCCTGGGGAAGGGAGGGGGATGGAAATAGGCAAGACAGTAGAATGAACTGGACATAACTTTCCTATGTTCATATATGAATATATGACCAGTGAAACTCCACATCATGGATAGCCACAAGAATGGGAAACTAATTAGAATAAGTTAAATTCCATTTATGTATAATGTACAAAACACACTCTACTGTCATGTATATCTAAAAACGATAACAAAAAAGTAGGCTCCAGGAACTGAGAATGTAGCTCAATGGTACAGCATTGCCTAGCACATGCCAGGCCCTGGGTTCAATCCCCAGCACCTTAAAAAGTAGAGAGAGAGAGAGATGGAGAGAGGAGAGAGGGGTGGGAATGAGAATATATCAAACTCAAGTAGGCTTTTCTTTTTTTTTTTTTTAAATATTTTTATTAGTTGTTGATGGACCTTTATTTTCTTTATTTATATGCAGTGCTGAGAATTGAACCCAATGCCTCACACATGCTAGGCAAGTGCTCTACCACTGAGCCACAACCCCAGCTCTGGCTTTTCTTATGTAAGTGCCAAGGAGGCAGCTCGAAGCCTAGTTCCACTGAAGGCTTCTAATTTTTTTTTTTATGAATTCATTTCAAAAACACTAAATGACCGGGGCTCATTCTGGCATGGAAGATGACATCATGTGGGAAAACCTGTCTATGACTTGAAAAGAGATTCTGAAAACTCAGCCTCTAATTGGGGATCTTAGAATCCTTCTCCCATCCATTTCACCTGTTTTTCTTTTTTTTAAATATATGCATACATGAGAGTGATAAGATAGAAAACTATGTTTAATTAATTATGAGGAGCCTTAATGTGTAGAAAAATTATAAGCGATGAGAATGCACTGTGTCATAGTTTAATTGGCAGTGGTTTTCTTCCCCGAGTGGCATATAAAATCACAGTCAATTTTACAACCAATGATGATTGAGATTTGATGAGTTGTGATGGTTCTTTACAGGCAGACTTTGGTATATGATTCATCCATGAGCTTGAACTGCCTCAAGAGGGAATGCACTCTAAGGCATAAAGGGCTGTTGTCCCCAGAATATTCCAGAGTTTATTTGTTAGAAGATGAGGGTGCAAATACAGACAAGAGGGGAGCAGGAAGGGACAGAAAAGAGAAAAGGGAGGCACAATCTGGGTGGTGCTAGAAGCAAATTTTGTATGATATTCATTTGTATTTAGGGCCAACCTGATAGGAATGAATATTTAAAGAATGACCTGGAGGACACTGAAATTCTGTCTTCAAGCAAAGAGCCTACTGTATTCATAATGTGTGTTTGGGAACATGGCTTATGTGTATGGATTTTGAGTGAATGATAAATTTCTAAAGATTACAACAAAAGATTTTTTCTGGTTAGCTTCAAGTAACCAGAAACTTATGCATCTTAGACAGTTCAGTTATATGAGTTGATGATGGCAGTAGCTTTATGTCAGGCCTCCCTTTCACTTTCCCCTGCCTCACTGTGCCATGTGCAGAGTGGCCCCATTAAGATTTAGAACTGGGGACCAGTGTGAGAAATTGAGATAGATTTTTGAGAGCATAAACCTTTATACCTTTTCAGAAAGAACAGTGGCAATAGCCCCACAGCCTTTAGCTGCTTTCCTGTGCTTCTTTGCACCACCAAGGTATAAGAGATTGGAATGACATCTGGCATTTCCATGTAGAAGGTTGATGAGCATCATTTTTATATCTGAAGGCTCATTTATAAGCCAAGGTGTGACTCCCACTTCCCAGAATAATTTGATTTGGCCAGGGAGCAAAATGCCTTGGGACCTGTTAAAATAGTACCAAACTCCTGAGGGAGTAAAGAAGTGTGCCCACCTGCAGGGGCAAGCTACTGTGTGTCCATTCTTGGTGACATCACGTAGAATCCAGGAAGGCAGCCACTCTCTCGATTCTGGCTTCCAAGCTTCAGATGGAAACCCAGCTTCTTTCTTTTTCCTAAGGGTGCTTGAAAAATTTCGTATCCAAATTTTTAATTTTCCCTTTTCTAATTACAAACAATAAAATATTGGCCATTCTGACATATTAACTCTGCCCTGAAAAATGCTTCATTTATCCATTACCAGATTGCACAGAGATGACCCCAATGCAGCTTTCTCCCTTCACAGATGAAGATGCTTTAGTATCCTTAATGTCCACATGAGTAGAGCATGATGCCTAACTCTGATTTCACTAATAGACTTGTAGAATCCATCTCCAGACACACCTGGAAAGTCCTATCTTCTGTTTCTTAGGGCAGAGACTTCGGGTGTTCACCAATATCCCTCAGCTCATCTCCCAGCCCTCTTTTGTCCCATAAAGGCCATGGGATTAATTTGCACCAATGGAGATGGAGTGTGGGGAAAATGATCAACATTACTTCAAAGCCTGGCACCTTGATAAACTTCCCACATGAAACTTTGGGCTCTCCCTTCCTTACCTAAAGTCCAGATGCTAAAATCCAGGAAAGGATTCTAAGGCCCTAGGTGATATATTTGATGGAAGAGTCCTGAGATGGAAGAAACTTAGGGTCTTGAATATTTATATGGGGCAGAGCCTCTGCCAATTCATTTTAAACCATGGTACCAATTGTGTTTGGCCATTGAAATTTTAAGGTTCATTTGTTATAGCAGCTAGCATAACTTACTCTAATGTATTTCTATTTTTTGAAATTTTTCTAATACAGGTTTTATTTGTACATGTGACACTTGGAACATTTCAATTATATGTAAGACTTTTGAAAAGCAATGATCTGCCTTTGAGTCAGGGGAAAGGCAATTTGCCAGTGATGATCACAACAAACAAGGAGTTAATATAAAGGCCCCAGTTAGATACAGGGGCCTAATAGGGTAGTCTCTGTGGAACTAACATTCTTTAACAAGCAAGCCTGTTGCCAGCTTATGAAATGCTTGGTCCGTACTACCTTTCAGTTGAGCAGATGGGAGTTTTGATATAAATTGTGCTGGCATTTCCTGCTCTGAAAATAGATTTTTTTTGCCTGCTTCCAAATTCAGTTTTAGAAAGCAACAGTCAACAAGTTCCATCTCCTCCCTATCAGCAGGTCAGCGAGACCAGATCTCTGTTTCCTATTAAAAAGCACAGGAATGAAGCCAAGGATCTCAATCTGTGCAGGCCTTTGGGCTTTGCCTTGTTGGTGCACTATCAAATGCAGAAATACCCTTGAGAGCATTCCAGAGGGAGCATCCAAATTGTGCTTGCTTGCCCTCTCTGATGGGAGCTCACCACTTGATGAAATAACACATTCCAGTTTTGAGGAATGTTGCCAATGAGAAACCTCAAACTACTTCCATTGTTTATTATCATATGGGCTCAGTAGAGACATTTCCTCAAAATAAACGCCCACCTTTACTTATTGACCCTTCAGATATTTGAAATCAGAGTTGGAAGCTAAATTCTTATCTTGTCCATCTCTCTGCTCAAAGTTGTCTCCTCTGCACATGGCATAATTGTCATGGCCTTTTCTTTGAATGTACACCAGCTTGTCATTGTCCTGCAAAGGTTTAAGTGCCAAGAGCTGCCCAGTCAGTCTGAGCAATATGGAGAGGAACAGTTAAGAGCCAGCATTTTCTGGACATAGCTTCCCTCGCTGTGCAGGATGCCTCGACTTATCCTGTCTCCTTGGGAGGGTGTCATTTGTGGTCTTTCCCCAAAATATTCTCTATGATTTAAATTCAAGACTTCCACAGGGAGAGCCCTGGGTGTTTCCACTTAATCGCCATCAACTAGGTCAGGCAGTGTTTTAGCAACAGGTTACCCTAGCAGCTGCTAGACAGCATACAGATTTGCTCAAATACCCTCTCCTGATCAATGAGCTATGACGAGAAGTAGGGTGAAGGAAGGGGACAGGATGGGCCTCTATGGCTTGGCCTGATTTATAAACCCATTCAAAAATCCAGGTTTATCAATGCTTTTTGACCCCCATGCCATACGGTAAGCCTTCCAATTATGGAAAAATTCCCCAAATTGTGCTTTTACTAGTTGCTACTAAGCCACCTCTTTCCAACCTCCATAGTACATGCCAGGCTTTGCCTACTACAACTCATACTTCTAGACCCTGCAAAAGGTCCCAGTCCAGCAATACTGCTGTATTCCAAATGCTATCTTCTGACAAGAGCATGTTTTCTTCATCTCTTCTCTGCACATTCTCAAGGTTCCACGGAGTCCTATTAGGACCATGAGGAGAGGAAGCAGATCAAGATAGGAGTCAGCACCCAGGCCCAGCCCCACTTTGGCCAGAAAAATTCCTTAAGGCAATGGAATTCCAGGTAAGAGTTTTTTGGTGCCATGGTTTCTGAAGTAAAAATACAGTTTGAAAACCATGGAGTCTAGGCCACCCTCTGGCTTCTGTGCTCAGTGGTTGTTCTCATTTCCTAGTGTATCACGATCTTGCACAATCCCTGGGGCCTCCTACTAGACATGAGGAGATGGGTACACTCCATCTCCCTGTCGCAGCTCCAGTAGTCATTAGACATGGCAAAGTGCTGGAAAAATGACTGCTGACCTCCCTGCTCCAGGAAGCAACAGCCCGCAGCACTGTTTCCCACCTCAGGCTTTAACCAGTGCCATCCAGCATGGCTCCAGGGGATGAGCTGTTTATCCTTAGCACCATGAGAGCGGGGCCGGGGGAGAGCAGCGAACACTGTCTGCTGGCAGCTTCCAGACAAGAGGTGAGATGCCTCTAATAAAGCTAAAATAAGGCAGATACACATTGTAAAGCTTGAACAGGCCATTGGGGGGTTCCTGAGTCTCTGAATCCTGGCCAAAGCTTTGAGTAAAAGATAAGGGATGGCAAACTGCCTGTGTTCCAGAGAGCAGCTTAACACATCACAGCAGCACTGACTCAAAAGGAGTGATGCTCGTCCTGAGATCCCATCTGAGTAGGCTGCAGTGACCAAGGAGCAGACCTCTCTAAAGACATTTGTAAAGTAACGAGAGAGCACGGGACAGCCATGAGTTCCACCCCATCCCTTATTGGGCAACTGAGGGGGCCCCAAGAGAACCATACAGAGGTTGGGGATCCAAGCAGTGGTGGGAGAGGCAGTGTCTCACCTCCTTCCCTGGATGTGTGATGAGTTCCAGAAATTTGCAAAAACAGCTCCTTGTTGTTAATGGAGTGGCCCAAGTGAAAGAGGTCTTGGGAACTTGATGTGTCTCCGGGAGTTGGAACGTATATATAAATAAACACTGCTGTCCACAGCTGAAGCTGATGGTGGAGCGAGCAGGACAGCAGCCAGGCTAACTGCTCTCGCCTCTTGGCAGGCCAGGGATGCACAGCACCCCTGGACAAGGGATTCTGGGGAAGGTCACTAGGCAAGAACTAAGAAGGCTGGGAGGGGACTGAAGTGGGAGAGCAGTCACCAAAGCGGTGATCTGCGAGACACTGTCCATATTAGGGATGGGGCAATGCAGAGGATCTCACAGAACCTACCAGGTACCCCATGGAGGAGCTGACTTTGGGATGCTTCCCTGACAGAGACATTGGATAACCAGGTGAGAAGCCCCGGGGAGAGTCAGCTGCAAGAAGAGGCTTCTGTCCCTTCCCTTCCTCCCTCTGCTCAACCCCAAGAAGCGCAAATTGGGGGCTGGCAGGGCAGCGGGTTGGTAAGAAGCGAAACAAGCGAAAGGACATGGGGCCCCTCCTTCCCTGCAGTTGCTGCCTGCACGCTGCTGGGAGGCATCAAGTTTTACGGTGAACGTGAAATTCGTTTTGATTCAGATTGGCCTACTCTTTCTAGTAACTCAAGATGAGGCAGCTGCTTCTTTTTTAATAGCTGAAAGAGACTGGAAATGATGTGTATTGCCAAGTGAGAGGGAAGTGTTTGAAGGCCCTGGTGGGAGAAGGCCATGTGCTTTCCTGATGGGCTCTGCGGACTTGGGGCACTCAAGGAACCAATCACATGGTCGTAGAACTCAATCTTCCAGACCTCAGATTCCTCCTGTGTTAAGTGGGCAGTGTGTAGTGCCCATCTGCTGGAGCAGTTTTGAGGATCAAAATGAAAACAGTATATCAATGGGTGCATGGAGTGCCCAGCCAGTGGTGCTCTTTATGCTATCTGCCATCACTGAGCAGGGGTCTCTCCCTGTGACTTTTTGAAGTAAGACTTCTAGAACCACAAAGTTGAAGATGTTGGAGAGAGCTGTGATCCTGTCTCTTCATGTTACGCCTGATGACACCAAGGTTCAGAGAGGCTAGAGTCCAGTTGCCCAAGGGCACCTAGTAGATTAATGGCAGCACCAAAATTAGGACCCAGACATGCAGACCCCCAGGTCAACCTTCTGTCCTCCAAGTTAACGGATAATGCTGTAATTGTTGATGGTTGACCGAAGGGTGCCCAGGGGCCATTAGACTTGGGCCTGACCCTCTTGGCAGATAAAGGAAAGCCCTGGCACTTTTTCTACTTACCCACCAACCCTTACAGAGCACCTTCCCTGTGCCAGAAACTAGGAAGGGAGCAGGAGACAGATTTGAAAGCCACCATCTCTGAGCTCCCAACTCAGAGAGGGAGGCAGAGGCAGAAGACCAAGGATAGCTGGAGGATTCTAGAAAGGCTTTACAGAGTGAAATGAGGGGAAAAGATGGAGGTCTGTGCAGAATCTTCCCCTTTTGCCTTTGTCCCAGGTGGCCTCTCCCTTTTAGGGGCATCTGATTTGAGTTCCCTTGCTCTATATTCAGAAAGCAGAAAGTCCTCTCTTACCTTCCTGTTGCCTCCAGGTCTGTTACTGCACTGCACACATGTCAGGGCTCTTTGGCAAGGTGCAGAGAAGATCACAAGAAAAAGAGGTTGCCCACAATTAGTTTGCACCCCTCTGTTCATTTCACAATTGAACAGGCCCTCCACTCGGCCCTTGACTTTCCACCCTGATTGTCTGTTGATAAATTTGTACAACTAGAGGATGACTGGATGCCAGAGAGGAAAGAAGACTGATAAGGCACAGGACTTCCCTGATGGGGACAAAGCAAATAGAGCTCGAGGTTTAGTTTCTGCTCAAGGTATTTAACTTCACATTCAAGCAGCACCACTGACTCAGTGATCGCAACACATTAAAAAGAAAGAATGAACTGCATTTTTTTTTAATTCAGGGAATTCAACTTGAGTTCAGTGTCCATGTAATACTGGGATAAGCACTTACTTCTTTGGATTCAAAACCAATTAAATGCAGCCAAGACAGTACAGTGGCTTAACTGAGTCAACGAGATAATTCCTGATGATGGCTAATCTGGTCAGCCCCCAAAAGCACAGCACTGAGACTGGTTGTGAGACCACCCCTTCCAAGCCAAAGGCATTGGAAAAAAGAGAAAAGAGGCTCTGGAACAAATTGGGATGTGTGTGTATGTGTGTGTGTATGCGCGCACACACGTGTGTGTTGGAGTAATTACTGATATTAAGAATTTTAACAATAAAAAAGCCAACTTCTGAGTTTTCTTGAGAACTTGGAAGATTTTTCAAAGACCTAAAGAAGGAAAACTTTATAATAGAAGTCATTGAAGAATTATTTTATATCCTTAAGGTAATGAAGGCCTTTCTAATATGGGCCCATGAGCCAGAAGTTATAAAGGAAATGATTAAGTTTGACACCCCCCCACACACACACACACACTAAAAACACCACAAGCAAAGTAAAAAAGTATAAACAATACACTGTAGGAGACAGAGAAGATTGCAACTTATCCTAGAAAAGAGATAATTTTTCTACTATATGAAGAAATCAATAAGTAAATGATCAACAACCCAAGAAGAAACAAACAAATGATATGAGCTGGCAGATCAAAGGCACTGGAAGAGAAGACGTTTATTAGCACAGAAAGGATGCTCAGCTCCATCACTATGTCAAAATAAAAAGTTAAATTACATTGAGATGTCATTTGTCATGCACTGGAATGGCAAACATCCAAATCCTCGACTACACACCATTAACGTGTCTGTGGGAGGTTATAATCCCTCTCTCGGGAAATTCAAATTTAAAAAAAAATTATTTGTGCCACAGACCAGAAACTGCTCAACTTTTAATCATGTGTTACAAAGACTAGATTCCCTTGGGAGTTTCATACCTGGATTCTGAAGATGGAGACAGAGCTTTGTCCAGATCCTACTTGGCATTGAACTTGAACACACTATTGTCCTATAAATAGGCAAAGATCTTAGTTAACAATGAAAGTGTTTCCTTCGTCATCTTAGCTGCATGTACTCTTCCTCTATTTTTTATTAAAGGAGAGAAAGAAAGAGAGAAGCAGCAGGAGAAAGAAGAAAGTCTAACACCATGGCAGGCTCACTGTGTACCAGGAGCCGTGCAGTGCTATTGTGAATCATCTCATTTATAGCACACAACAATCCCAAGCACACTGCCATTCCCTCTTTGAAGGGGAGGAACCAGATTCAGAGCAGTCATGTGACTTGACTTGTTTGACAGAGGTGTGCAGGGAAGAACAGAACAGAGGAGCCAGGGCTTATGTCCCATTGGAGAAGCCTTTTTTTTTTGATGTGGGTCATTTTTGTTGAATGAACTAAAGAAAATCTGGAAGCTAAGGATGTCTTAGTTAACTGCTGAGAGGTCTTAGTCACATGGTAGCATGGTCCCATGCCAGGGATTTAATCTGTGTTTTTCTTTAATCCTCTTCTCCAGTGAGAGAGGTGCCAAAACCAGCCTTAAAGGGCTGCTCTGTGTGAAGCAAATGGCAGCACTGAGCCTGTCAAGTGCCATTGCTCCCTCTGATTAGAGGAAAAGGCATGTCCAACTCTTTGCACTGCACCAGTCACCAGGTTCCTGAGTGACGTGGTCTGGTGGGGCATGGACCTCAGGAGGGATGTGGAAGTCCTACTGATAGAGCAGTTTGAAGGGGAGTCAGTAGACGAATGAGAAAGCAGAAAGGGCTCAGACTATCTGCTCTGGGTCTGCAAAGAGGAGCTCACTGGTTACATCCTCTTTGGTTTCCTTCCCCCTCTCCTTGAACCACATTCCTCTCTCGCTCCTTTGCCAGGAGAGATGCTACAATCCTGCTGGTCGGTCCCTCCCTGTGAGTGGAACCACTTGTGGGTAGACGTTGTTGTCCTTGGCAAAGGGACATCATTGTAAATCAGAGTGAAAAGGCCAATATGTTTTTCTGTAACCAAGCAGCATTCCTGATCAATTCCTTCATGGAGTATCAGGTTGTGATGGCAAAAATTCCCAGAGAAGAGTAATAGGAAAGAAAGTCATTAAAGGACCTGGGAAAGCTGAGCTCCTGCAGGGACCGCCAGCAGTACTTCCCCATCCCCAATACCTCCCTTTGACACATCTGAGCCCTTCCTCTGGGGAGAAACAACTGCTCATCTACGGCAGTGGTACACACTGTTTTCCTGTGATGTTACAAACACTGGACAGAACTATGAGGAAAGGGAGAGGCCCAGCAGGAAGCTGTCAAATTTTGCAGAAAACCGCATTCCCAGACTCTCTCAAATCCAAACTTGTGCTTCCTCTCACCATGACTTAGAGTCACTGAGCTACCATGGTCAAAATAGTGCATCTCTCTGGAACAGGGTTAATCAAACCTTGCTAAATCCAAACCCTTAGTTGCTCAAAAGCTCTCTATTTCCTCTTTTCCTCTGTCAATGAAACAAAAAGGCAAATGATAAGAAACCAATCTCGCCTTGGGACTTTGGATGATAACTTTGAGTGGTATCTTGAGCCTGACATCAACCATAGAGAGCCATGGGAATTGAGGTTCCCAATTACAGACCTGAGATCCTTTAATATCCTCAGTCATCTAAAAAGGATCTGAAATGAGTCTCGCTATCTCCGAGGGTACGAAAACTAACTCTGAACAGAAATGTAGAAACCAAAAGGGTTCTCTGGATAACGGAAGTCAGATAATAAACTCAGGAATCTCCCAAGTTTATCACTTTGTGGAAGTTGCGCTACATCTTCTCTTTACTGTAGGTGTGTTTCTGGGTCATCATCCTGTGAAATCATGGAGCAGAACCACCTAAAATGCAAAGAAGATTAAACCCCAGGAGATCTAACTTTAGCCAAGACTAACCAGCTGGCTTCAGGTTCCTCTCATTCTCTGAGCCTCAGCCTCCTCACCTGTGAGACAGGCCAGTCGAATTAGAACAGACCATTTTTAGATGAAAGGGAGGGTGGACAACAGGGCACAAAGCACACGTTGAACCCAGAGAAAGGGCGTTCCTGAAAAAGGGCAGAAGACCATTCAAGCTGTACCAGTGGCAACACATGTTTGTTATCTTCCTTGAATTTGGTCACCCAATCTGTACTCTTTTTGAATATGGATTGATTGTTCCTTTGCCTAAGAATGGTTCTTCTTTCTTCTGCATGTGTCTACTTCTATTTATCCTTAAAGATCCAGTTCAAAAGTCATCTCTTTTAAGAACCGTTGTATGAATAATCTCTTCCCCCAACTATTCTAGCATTGATGTGCACCTCTACGGAAGACTTGTCACTTTGCCTCATACAAAAATGCTTCATTCCAACCTGTAGCCTCTCAGACACAAGACCATAGTCCATATTTGTGCATAGGAGAAGCCTATGTTAGTATAGCATGGCTGGCTGGCTGACTGAAGGAATGAGTGGAATCCCATAATATCTGGACATAGCAAAATCACTCCACCTAAATACTTCGTTATTTTGAAATTCTTATTTAGATCTTCATATAAAAACCCTGAACTAATCCCATTACAAATTCTATAGCTTGTTTAGTTATGGATCACACATCTGCCCACTTAGAATTTAAAAGAAATTCTCACTTCTGACAGTCAGTCCCTGACAAGTGCCACACATAGTGGTCTTCTCGCAGCTCTCAAATAAATGCCCATGACAACATTTCAGCCCAAGCCTGCCAGGAAGACGTAATTCCTTTCTTATAGCCCCACCTCCCAGGAACCAGAAAATGATACTTAGAGAACCAGTAATCTTTATTCAACACAAACAAAGGGGAAAACAATACCCACGGCTCCTTAAAGTTGTGTATTAGCCACACTGCAGAGAATATCTCGTTGATATTAATGTGCTTACAGCTTATTACACAAAATTAATTAAAAATTGAATAAGACCAGAGCTCAAAATTCCGCATGTCTAATTTTGCTGCCAAAGCAGTTCACACAATGAATAGCTAAAATTCTAAGAGCATTAGTTTATCACAGTGCAGCATACACCTCCATTTTGGATCATGCCCTTTCAAAGGAAATGGGGACTGTTTGTGGCTTTATGGGTCGGCCATGAGCATGCCATCTTTGGAAGGGGGCTAGGTCTTGATGGACTTGAAGCTATTATTTTAGGATTCTCAGCTCAAGTCTCAGTCCCCAGAGAAGCACCCAGTTTTTTGTTTTGTTTTGTTTTGAAAAGCCACAAACAGTCCATCCCAGGCAAGAAGGCTAACCCTGTCAGGTGTTTCTCCTGGCCTCAGATACCTCTTCAGACTCATGGATGACTCTCAGGGAGGAGCTCCTGCCAGGCAGGCCAAGCTGACTCTTCTCTCTGTGTGATCACTTTTGCTCCCTAGAGTAATTGGGTAGGGTAGAAAGCTAATGAACTCTGGAGCTAGACAGACAATGGCAACAGTTTTCCATCTCTGAGCCACTGTTCCCTTACATAGCCCCCTGCCTGTGAGGATGGTGTCAAGAGTTAAATGAGATAAGTTATAGGTTGTGCTTGGCACAGGGTAGATATGTAATAAATGCTGTTGCCATTTAAGACAAAACCAAAAATGAAGCTGTTTTAGCAGCTTCATTTATTTCCCTGCAACATAAAGTATTCACAAGCCTCTTGACTGTCAATCTGGTGGGGGGACAACAAATTCTTAAAAGTAAGAGCTGCATTTCAATCATCTCTGTATTCTCAGTGCCTCATACAGCACCTGGCACACCGCAGTCCCTAAATGTCTACCACATGAATGAAAGGATGGAAAAGAACAGTGACAAGTTCCTGGGTGTCTACCATTAGCACCTTACCCATACAAGCTTGTTGAATCTATCCATCAATCCTAAGAGTCTCTGTTTGACAGTTAAGGATAAAAAAGCTCAGAGAGATGTGATGTGACAGCTTTGCTGAGGCTACTCAATAGACAAGCCATGTGCAACCATCCATATTCCATCTTTTAAAAAACATGAATGTTATGTGCCAGACACTGAGGTAAGTATCCTACATATATTATAATTTAAATATTATAATCTAGTGAAATTTCAGGTGGGGACACTGAGGCTCAGAAGGGTTGGATAACTTACCCACTGTTTTCAACCCCTTTGGATGTAAAATGGCCATTTCAAATGGGTCCAATTGATATTAAAAGGGGAAGCCAGGATTCCAGCATGGGCCTGCAGGCCTTGTGCTCCTGGTGTGCTGTGCTGCTTCTGCAGAGAATGGACCACTGAATGGCAGGAGGGACTAGAGAGAGGAGAAAGAGCTGGCAGGGAAGAGAGAGAAAACAGGAATGTAAATGGAAGGTGTTGGCAGGGTGCAGCTCTGTGGGTAATCCCTTTAAGGCCAGACTTTGCTCATTAACCTTCTCTTTCCTGGCTACCAGACATGGCTGTCTCCAAAATCCACAGTGGCCAGCCTGTATTTAAAACACCAGAGGAAGGCTTCTCCCTTATGCCTGGCTCCAGAAGGGCTGTATGGATGCTTTCCTGTTGGAATGGGAATGGGCTGTCCAGTTCCCCCCTAACCCAGAATCCTGTGCAGCTACCACGCGCAGCTGGGGTTGGCATCACAGGGCCATTCCTTCCCGGTCCATCAGCCCCTAACTGTTCTCCAGGGCCGTGGAGGCCTCCCGCTCTGGCTGGCAGCCCGCTGCTCCACAGCATCTCTCACGAAGGCCTCCTAACGTTATTGGTGCTCTTACTATTGGATGTCAGAGCAGCTCAGCAAAGATCATAGAAAACCACGTTGCTGCCAGGGTCAGTACAACTGGCCAGGGTTGTGACAAGGAAGCAAGGGCTCACGGAACTGGCATGAGGAGGAATGGCTCCTCAGAGGAAAGGACACAGGGAGCAAGCCCTGCCTCCATATGAGAACTTCTTTAAGACCCCTCCTCTCTCTGGGGAAGAAGATGGACTAATTCTTTTAAGCCTTGTAAACACCCCATGGCACAAGCCAAAGCTTTTTCATTACAGGTAAGAAAACTTCAGCTCAGAAAGATTGTGCAGTGTCACACAGCAAGAAAATGGAGAGTTGGGCTGACTTCAGATCGGTTCTGGCTCGAAGTCATCACTGCCCTGCCATGGGCTCTGCTCCCTTCTTTGTGACAAGGGCTGATGGTCATTATCTTACTCTCCCAAGCTGGCCCAAATCTCTTTCTTAAGAGAACCTCTCTTGAAAGCCACCACAGGGCTCTCAAAAAAGTTTGAGAGCCTATTGATGTAGGAACTAAGGTCATTATGCTGTTGCTCCCCGAATCTCCAGCCTCAGTTTCCCACATTTGTACTGCCATGATTTGCATGATAACTTCATATCACATATACTGATACTTAATGTTTGTCTTTAAATCAAATTTAAATAACCCATTTTAAAAATGTAATATTACCTATGTATGTATGTATCTATCTATTTATCTATCTATACGAAATCAAGGGTTTAATGCACTGATTATATTCTTTCTTAATATACAACAAAAATACATTGATAAAAATTTAATTACACACTCTTAAGTGACATGTAGGAGCATTCCACCAAAGGCCTTGTTGGGGTATCGGCTCTGTGAGCCTCTGCCCCTCTCCCTGCTTGGATCCATGTATGTGTCTTTGACCACATCTTCTCCCAGCTGTGTGCTCTGGTCCTCCATCATGGATGCAGAACTGGAAAGGAGCAGGTATCTTTTAAAAGGATCTGGACTGCCACAGGTGGGCATAGGAGGCAGAAGTTGAGATCTGAGAACCTAGGGAAGTACAGCTGCCAGTGGGATGCAGCCACAGGTGGCTGAGGGGCAGGAGCCTGGCAGGTATGAAGAGGTGGAAAGCAAGAAAGAGGCCCATCCACGGGGCCATGGCCCCATCCACCAGCAGCAGTACCACGGTGTGCAAGTTTTAGTTTCTACATATGCTGGTTAACACTTGGAATTATTAATCTTTTTAATTTCAACCACTCTGGTATATGTATGGTTTGGTATTATCCAAACTGCAAAGCAGGACATAGATTCGTGCCATTTCTTATGACAGCACAGAGTGGCAATGGGATGCAGTAGACAGCAGCACCTGCGTGCTGACTCACAAGTCCCAGCCTCGATACTTGCTCTCCAGCTAGGGACCTGATGCCACAAGGAAAGAATTGCCACTGGTCTTTACAAAGCCCGTACCAAGGGCCTTGCAAAATATCTGACCTTCATAGCAGACTAGGGAAGGCGAGGAAGGAATTATTCTCGAGAGCTTACATACTTTCCAAGTAATGGATGAGACCAAATTTATACCTATCTTCTTCTGATTTCAGTCCAGTGTCCTTTCATTAAGCTAATACTGACTTTTAATTCATTCACTCCTCATTTCTATGAAGGTGTCAAACTGCATGATCTCTGATATTCCTTTCTGTTTAAATACAGTAGATGGATTTGTTTCTAAACATATGCATGGCTCACTCCCTGAGTGAGTAAACAAGTGGAAGATCCTTGCCCAACCCTAAGAGGAAACACAGCCAAGCTCATCTGGTAACTCAAACACCAAATAAAATAGAATCTTTGTGAAGACTTCACTGTTGGTAACTAGTGAGACGCAGTAAGACTAAGAGTGAGCAGAGGTTATCAGTTTGATAATGACAAGATGTACTTTACAGACATATTTTATTATTCAGTATTTCCTGCAACCAAAGAGTATCCACCCATTCAATTATCCATGCATCCAACCCATGAAGCTTCTATCTGTCCATCCATTCAACAGTATATCCCTCCTGTTATTCAGCAACCATTTATTGAACATCCACTCTGCCAGTCCCATACTAGTTTGGGGAGTTGCAGAAATGATTCAGAAATAAACCTTGCTCTCAAGAGGAAAGAGCCCAGACCTGGGAGCAAAGAGACCTCCTCTATCTGGGAAAGAAGGTGAACCTACTCCATGTCTTGATCATCTCTTTTAAGCCTTAAACCACCCTGTGGTGCAGGCAAGATATATACATACCTCTTTATATTTTCAGTTACTAGACAGCTTTATCTCATCTTTCTGCCACTCCCAAATCATCTATTACTGAGTCTGGTGCAAAATATTGCTAAGATAAATTTGATGAATGAAGGAACTACTAATCCCTGAACATTCTAGAAAAGAATTTGGAATGTGCATTTCTATCATTCCCCATTTTTCTCATTAGACTAAGCATCACGTCTTGGAGCTTCACCTGCTACAGTCCCTTCCTGTGTCAACTAGAGTGCAGAAAGGGCAGGGGAGGTGATGCTGGGCCAGCCTCCTTTCCCAGTGGTCCCAACGAGTGTGCACATCTGGGAAGCAAGTTCTGCCCACATTCCAGGAGGCTCTTATTTATGTGATTCCTCTGTATCTGACATGTTTCTCAATTTTCCAGTTGGCTAGTGATAGATTTCTGCAGAATGCTTTTGATGATGCTCACCTGCAGTGCCTCAAAAAACAGCAAGAAAGTTCCAAAAAAAGCAAATAATTCCCAAACACAGCATTTCAACAATAAAGATGTGTAAAAAAAATTTTTTTTTAAAGTTTGTAAAAGGTGAGAAGCTTAGAGACAAAGACCACTGAACAAAGGGAAGACACCAAAACTCCAGCACAGGGACAGCTCCCCCAGTGCCCTTGCTTCCCAAACCACTAGGGCTCAGCTTCCAGACACAAGGCACATGTGTGTCATCAGAGACCTTCAGGTCCTGAGCTTCTGTTACGTGGACCTACCCAGTGGCTCATCTCTCTCTGTTCCTTACCCTTCAGATATTATTAATCACCAAGTCCTATAAACCGTGTATCTCTGGAAGCTGTCCTCAGTTAGCACTGCACACTGCCACCACCTGAGGCCGTCTTGCCATCCTCTTCCTACCTGGACTCCCACAAGGGCCTCCTTAACCAGCCTCCCTGACTCTGCTGAGGCCACTCACCCACACAGCTGGTGCAACTTTGATCACAACACTCCCTTGCCACAAAGCCATCAGTTGGTTCAACTTACCCTCAGAAAACATCCCAACCCCTTCTAATAGTCTACAAGAACCTCTTCAACAGTCGCTGCCTCCAATTCCCACCCTATCTCATCTGTTCTTCCCATGGTCATTTGCTCCAAACGCTTTTTCATTGAGCCCCAACCTGAACCCGAACTGAAAGCTAGTCCCTTGGCTGTAAGCCTGGCAGCACCCGGGCATTCTCCTCTGGTGATGCTCATCCCGTTGGTAATTCTTCTCAGTGTCAGGCCTCCTTCCTAGACTACAGGCTCCCTGCAGGCCCATGCACTGCCCATCCTCAGCCCCTGACATGCAGCCTGCCAGGCAGGAGGCTTTCAATACACACTGATGGACTGAGAGGCTAACTGAGCAATTCACTGACTGCTTGATTGTAAGCACTGAACACAGTGCCAGATAGTCTGAAGGCAGAGGGCAGACACTTGGATGTCTTTCCAAGCTCAGGAAAGAGCTACAAGCTATGTGACCCATAACAGATAACTTCACCTCACTTTACTCTTTATCTTCACCAGCATGAAGTAATGCCTGCCCTTTGGCCTCACAGAGGCTGTACCAAACAAAGAGACCTCAGCTGTGAGGAGGCTTCACAAGACGAGTAGGGCAGACCCAACAGTAAGTCTGTGCTCGCAAATAATCCCTGCCCTGCTCCTCCCCTCTCCCAAATGGAAAAAGAGTCTCTACGTACCTGCTCTGCAGTCTCCATCCTTAGTACATTCTCAGGGCACCTTGAGATGGAGCTAAGAGCCTCTCAATAAATAATAAATGGATATAACAAGAAGGAGGAAATCAGGAAGATTCTTAAAGGAGGTGGAAGAAAGCTATTCCAGTCACAAAAAAAAAGTTAAAATATCTCCAGCTCTGTCTCTGGGGTCTTGTAATGAAGGGAAAAGGCCCTAAATTCATGTGAGAAAGGGAAAGAAATAATCTTAATGGCATGTGGGTAGAGAACATTCTGGGAAGGTCCTTTACATTCCCTACCACCTACTGGTTTCAATGGCTTCAGAAGTTCAAAGTAGTCATCAAGGTCACATGGAATAAGGTGTCCTTGGAGGAGCATCACCTGGGAACTTGTTAAAATGAAGACTCTGAGGCTTCACCCCACCTTAATGATCAACTGTGGGGCTGGGGCTGGGGCAGGGCAAATGGGGTTTGCAGGAGTCTGTGAGTGACAGCAGCTTGCCATGTGTGAGAACCCCTGTGCCTGTGGACCAGAGGAAGGCACAGAGAAAGGGAGGTAGGACGGAACCTTTCCCTCTAACCAAGGTGTTCCTGTGCCCCTCCAGCACCATGTATTTCAGACTAGCAGAAAGAGGATGCAAAGTCAAGTTGCCCATGTCTGTGATTCCCTTCATTGCTAAAAAGCACTGACTCTGAGATCCAAGCAGAGCTTTAAGAATAGGGACTCAAGAAAGCAAGCAAATATTTATGCCTGCCCACCCTGTTTCCTTCTCCATTACTCTGGAAACACTGGCTACAGAGATGTATTTGCCAGTCCCTGCTTGGTCTAGAGGATCTCACAATTGAGAGGGAGGATGAGGATGAGTAGTGGGGCAAAAATTTGTTGACTTTTAAGGGTTTCAGGGTTTACATTTACAACCACTACTAAGGAAAATCCCAAGTTTGACCTTTTGATTTCCTCCTACCCTCTCTGAAAGAGAAAAGGTTTCCATTTGCTAAGTCAGAGACCAATTCCAAAGGGACAGATTGAAGGGACAGAGAAAATAAATACAGAAAGTGACAGAAACCCCTTACCCATTGTGTATTGTGAGATTTGGGATCTGGGGTAGATAGATGGATGGAGAAAAGTTATAGGATGTAATCAAAGTTGGGAGGAAAGGAACGGGTCTTTCACCCAGGACTGTGGCAGACAGATGATCCTGAGTACCCTTAATATTTCCAGGAAGTGCAAGAAATGGATTTCGGTTACTCTGCAGTTTTTATTTTTCAACTAAAAGTAGTTTAATTACTTTTGAATTTTAATTTTGATTGTTAATCCTTGGATACAGCGATGCTCCCAAACTGGATCATGTGCTTCCCTAGTCTTAGGGTCACACATATAATCTGACCTGCAGATTATACGTGTGATATATGCCATCTGTGCTCAGCTCACGCTACTGAAATCAGGCAGGGAAGGCCTCTCCATAGGGAAGACAGCTAGGCAGAGTTTGAAAAGAGTGAAGAGAGATAGTCAGGAAACAAAGGGCAGCTGGTCAATGACAAAGGACCTATATTCTGGAATAGCATTTTGGTGCAAAAGATACAAATTTCAACAAGAGTGAGATGCCATTCTGAATACTGTGGGTAACAGGGGGTGCATCCAGCTCCTCTTGGAATAGGTGGCACTGCCTCGATTACAGAGTTTATGATTAGCCAGCTGGACATTTCCAGCTGCCTGAGATGAACTACTAGATGGAGCTGGCCAGTGCTGAGGCACCTCCTCTCACCCTCTGCCATGCACTTCTTGGGAACACTAACTCCCGTCTATAGATGGCATCCTCCCCCATCTCTGAGTCTCTGGAAAATCAGGAAGTTCCATCACTGTTCATCTCAATCGGCAGCAGCAGCAGCAGCATTTCAATTCTCATTTATTGGAAGCAGGTTTAAGAAAGACTGAAAGCAAAATATCAAATGATATTATTAATACAATATTATTCCCATTTGATAGATGAGGAAACTGAGGCTTGGCTGATATGTGGTGGAGCCAGATCGATCCCAGGTAAGTCTGGGCCGTATCCACTACTCACTACTGATCCCAACTCATCACACACTGTCCTACAGCTGAGGTGACATTCCTCAGCAAAGAGTTTTCCATCAAAATGCCTGATATATATATATATATATATGAGTCCTCAGGGGGATGTGTTTAATTCTTAATTGAAGGAAAGTACCCTGTGTGTCCAGGAATCCATGAGGCTGGTCCCACCATGGAAGCTGAGGTATGATGTAAAGAATGGTCAGAGTCCCTGCCTCCAAACACCAACCCCACTGCATCACACACACCATCTAGTTGCCTTCCTTCATTATGTCTTAATGTGCTGTTCTTTTTAACATAAAGAAAAAATGAAGCTAGGACATCTGGGTGCCCTCAGAAACATCAGCACCGGGGCTGGGGCTGTGGCTCAGTGGTAGAGCGCCTGCCTCGCGTACATGAGGCACTGGGTTCGATCCTCAGCACCACATAAAATAAATAAAATACAGATATTGTGTCCATCTACAACTAAAAAAAACAACAACAACAACAACAACAAAAAAAAACACATCAGCACCGAGGAGTGGCCAGGAGTACAGATGCTAGAGCCAAATTCCAAGCACAAACTCCAGCCCAGCCACAGACTGTGTGGCCCCAGGTAAGTTAGTTAACCTCTCTGTGCCTCGGTTTCTTTATTTGTAAGATAGTGATGTCTGATTGGTGTAATTGGTATGGAGATTGAGTTTATTAGTATTTGTAAAGTGCTTAAGATGGTGTCTGGCACATTTAACACTATTTAAGCACGGGTTGCATATGTAATCAGGCAAGGCTTAGATGGAAACCAGCAGAGAATCAGAATGAGGTTCCATATAAAACGGAAGATGAAAGGCAGGAAAGGGTTCAGGTGGTGGGGGTGTGCAGGGTCTGCCAACTGTATAATGTACTCAAGCCTGCCCCTCTCTGGACAGTTCCCCAGATCCTCCTTCTGTTTGCACCCCTGAACCGGGACAGGAAATGGACAGGAAAGGGAACAACTCCACAGAGGATGCTGTGATCACTGTGGGCCTCTCTCTGTGGGGTCTAGTCTTCTGTGCACGGCAGAACAGAACAGCTGCCCAGACCAGCCCCAGGACTCCCAACACTGGCTGAATCTCAAGCTCCAGCCCAGCCCAGAACATGCAGTCGATTCTCTCACCAGCTCTGGGTCAAATAAAAATCTCAATTCTGATTTGGGATTTGAACTTAAATCCAAGTTCTGCAGCAGACAGTGTGTGTGACTTTTGGTAAGTAACTACCACCTCTGACTCAGTTTCTTCATCTTTAAATGAGGGCAGGGTAGTTAATCCACCTTCAAGCCATTTGGAGAAAACTAAATTAAATAGTGTAGATCAACCCTGGGGCATAGAGCCTGGGCCATGATGGGCAGTCTGAGAATATTTGCCGGAGGACTGGAGGAGGAAAGCACCACTCCAGAGTCTTGGCTGTTCACAGCCTCCACTGTTCTAGTTACACATGGGACCTCCACCACACCAAATCACCCTTTCCCTTTTGAACTCTTCCAAGGCCCCTCCAGGCAGCCCAGGGCTATTTAAACCCAAGTGATGGTAGGAGGCAAGAGCTTCCAGGCTCCACCCACCACCAGAGAGCCCAGCTGAGAGCCCAGGGAGTGTCTGGGTGTGAGGAGAAGGTTCAAAGCGAAACCAAACTCTATTAATGAAAGATCAGGGAAGGCAAGGCCTAAATGGGCTTTCTAAACCTGGAAGTCGCATTAAGTAAAACAAAAGTGATTTACCTACTTCCTTCCTCTCTCCCTTTCTCCCTCCCTCCCTCCCTCCATTCCTTCCTTTCTTCCTCTCTCTCTCTCCCCGCACTCCCCTTTCTCTTTTTTAAACCTTCAAGCCCCATTCAGCTTTTTACATTTGCAGAATAAACCCTTGTCTTTCTAGCTTATAGCAGGCCCAGCTGACAGGGGGTGGGCCAAAAATTTGCTCACCTAGGGGAGCTGATACTCCCAAAGGGGGAAAAAAGGCATGTGATTTACATGGCTTAATATACTCATTAAGGGTTTAATTGGAGTCACTTCGCCACTGATCCTCCAACAGCCCCCTTTTTTCCCCATTTAATTAACAGGGTAACCTTTAGCTTCACAGCGCATAAAGAAAGATGAGTATAAGAGAAAGAGCTCCATTTATGTTCCCGACCAGATCCTGCCAGACAGCTTAAAACCCCAGTGGGACTCATGAGTTCTGGGGGTGTCTGTCTTTGGTTTGGGATATTAACATCCTCAGAAAAGAGGTTGTAGAGCTGAGTCAGCCAGGCCTGGATTCCAATACTGGCTTTGTCATTCACTAGCTGTAACCTTGGGCAAGGTACTTGGCCTATGAGCCTCAGTTTCCTTATCTGTAAAACAGAGACCATAATTGAACATAGAGTCTACAGGGTTGTTGTGAGGGTCACAGGAGGAAAACATTTGCTGTGAACTTAGCACAGTGCTTGGCACTCAGGAAGTGCCCAAGGAAAGTTTGCATCAAAGTCACAAGATAGAGGGTAATGGTCGCAGGAACTAAACTGCCAAGAGGCTTCCCAAGCAGTAACAAATTGTCATTTTCCCTTGACAGAGAGACACAAAATAAAACAGGTTTTCAGTAAACCAAATAAAATATTTCTAGGAAAAATTATGTGGAGTGACTGCACACAATTCCCTGTATATGATCAAGGACCAGAATATCTTCTCTGCTTGCGATGGTCTCAACTGGTCGGGTACCCTGACTCTAATGTCCCTTCTTCCTGCCCCTTCCCTGCCTGCTTGCAACATGAAATATAAATAATTAATGCTATCCAATTACCCAAGACAAAAATAAATAAAGCTTCAAGGATGTATTGGATTTCCACCCGGATCCACCATTTGGAAGAAGATGCCTGCCCTGTGCAGATGTCTGTACCTTGAAAGCCATTTGTGATGGGGCTGCTCCGTGGGTACCAGGGTTAGCTAAAGCTTGTTTCATTATGGTGGCATTGGGGCAGATGGGAACTGACAGTGCTGGGCTGTTTTCATAGGGAAATGTGAGCAAAGTCCCAGGTCAGTGTGGTGATAAATGGTCTTGCCGACAATTTGCTGGGAGCGCACATCTTGAGGGATTCCCGAGGTCATGAAATCTCTGCTGTTAAGCCACACAATTTTCTTTACTTATCAGTTCCAACCACATCGCAGACACATATTTGAACAATGAAACAAAGGACGGCACACGCATTATCATGCCCCAGCCGGAGAACTGGGAGCTGCGCTAAGCCAGACGGTGCTGATTGGACAAAGCCTGGGACATGCAAACCACCAACTGCGGAAGGGGAAGAAGGCTGGAGGTGGCTTTTTTAAAGTAGCAAGTTGGAATGAGGGGGGCACTGGGGACTGTAGATGGTAGAGCACTCTCTAAAGAGCACACATCCCAACGCCTCTGTGGCTGGTCCTATGATCCACACAGCAGCCAGAAGGATCTCCACAATGGAACCCACATTGTCCACAGGAGAACATCAGACTCCTCGGCCTGCATGAAAACCCTCCACACCCGACTCTGCCTTCCCCATTTCACTTCTTTCCCATGGTTCCTTTCATCTCTTCCACACTCTGGCTATACCTGCAGGGCTTTGAGCATGCTCCACTCTGCCACTGGCACTCTTCTCTATCTCTTCACCCGAATCACTCCCACTCATACTGCACATCTCAGCCAAGCATCCTTCCCCCAGCACCCTGCAGTCTTCCCTCATCACCATCCAGCTGGGATCTGGTGGGTTTCCTTGGCTTCCCACCGTATAGCCCTGTTACCTGTCTCTGGACTCTAACTCCACTGGGGCAGAGCCTGCCTTGTTTGTGGTATTCCGGGTGTCCCACACCTTGCCCTGGGCAAAGCAGATGCTCAAAATTGCTGATAAAATGAATGAGTAAATATGCAGAGAAAGAATCTTTGCACCTGCCAGAGGGGGGCAGTCTTAAGGGGCCACACACACACATCCTGCCCAATAGGGTCAGAACCCCCATCTCCTCCCCTGCTTTTATCCACATGAGCCTCCATCTGGCACTGGGAGACAGAGATAAAGTGAGCTAACAAAGTTAAAAACCATACAGGTCACCAGAAACAAAATCCCTGGAAGGAGTTGAGAAGTTACCCTGGAATAGGGGAGTAGAGGTAGGTATGGGATTTGGTGTGTGCCCCAGAAGTTTGGGGCCTATGGTATGGGAGAGTGCCAGAGCGTCAGGAGCAACGGGAGAAGAGGTGGTTCCAAGGAACTCCCTTAAACAGTTACAAATATATGCTGACACCTTTGTGAGTGAGCTTTAGAGTTCAGAACAAAGCAGAGCCTCTTGGAAGGGAGGGAGCAGGCCTAGCTGCTCATTAAGGCAGAGGGGACAGTAGAGTTTCCAAGGGGACAATAATCTGAGCTAATCAGAAAAAGGAAGCCTGGGTAAAGGGCAGGAGGAGGAAAATCCTGGTGGAGGGAATGGATGAGTCCAGGGGGATACCTAGATAAATACTGGGAAGTGTCTGAACAGGCACCTTGGAGGAGAGAGCAGTAGCCCTGGTCTGTCTGCCTGGGGACTTTCGGCAAGTCCCCTGCTGTCCCTATCTTTCCCCTTCCTCTTCCAGGAAACACTCTCCTCTATAGTCTGTTAGCATCTCGCCATTCTTCAGGGGCCTTCCCCATGAATACACTTTAATCTTCCCACATCTCATTGGTAGGGACCCCCACATAGCAGACGAGGAAACTGAGGAGCCCGTCTAAGCTCACTTAGCTAGTGAGTGACCATGCTCAGATTTCAAACCCAGGACAAGTCCAAAGTGTGTGTTCTCTTGAGTTCAGGTGGCCCAAGCTCCCCATGCTAGCCCCACCAGCTGTCACCTGGAGGAAGAATATAGAAGTCAAGTCAGTTTAGGTTGACCCCAGAAGTTGGCAAAACGTCCCACCTCTCGCTATATCAGCGAGTGCCTTGTAGCTCTTTTCTTGCATTTGTTTCTTGGTACCCAGCATTCAATTGCATTTCGCCTTCCCAGTGCATACTTTCTATACTCTGACCCAGTGACTTTGTCTTGTTTACATAATGAGCAGTCCATAACAAGGTAATTATGGGTGATGATAGTATCATATGGCATCCCTCCTAGATAACACTCTGGCACTCCTAGAGGGCAGTTCTTGGCAACCCAATGCCTTCATTTGAAGGTCTAATAAAAGAAGAGAAAATGAGAGCAGTTACTGTTTCCCAAAGCTCCTACTCTGTGCTGGGCTTATGCATGGATATTACCAAGCAATTGCTGCAGATCCCATTTTACAGATGGAAGAACTGAGGCCTAGAAAGATTCATAACTCATCCAATAACATGGCTAGAAAATGGCAGAGCAAGGCTTCCACTCTAGGCCTGTCTGAATCTCAAACATGGCTCTTCACTGTCTTTTAACAGAGCTGGGTTTCCAAGCACCCAGTGGGTATGCAGGGGTTTTTGGTAGTGTGCAGAGTGAGGGACTCCAGGACAAACGAACCTTCTGACAGTCTTCACATCACTCCTTGTATATGGAGAAAGACAGCCCTGGCAGCAAAACCAACTCCGTGGAAAAAAGCAGCAGCCACTACAGAAGGAAGAAGATCCTTTGTCAGGCAGGGGGGCGGTGGGAGGGCAAGGTGGGGAAGGGGAAGGACAGGGAATCAGACCGATGTCAGAATTTGGGAAGAAAGCAATCAATATCCTGGCAGGCACCTCCTAAACATCTGCTTCTCTGTTTGTGTGGGGAACTTGTGATCTAAAACCAGCAGCTTTTGGTGCATGTGTCAGGGAGTATTTATTTCTCTTCTCTATCTTGAGCATTCAGCAGCATCAGGATGCTAGGCTTTCCTAAGACAGTTAATGCCACTTCTATCTTCTGGAGACAAAGGACAAAATACTTATGAAGTACAAGTTGGCCACCTTTTGCTTCTATCCTTGGTCCACACTCCTTGAGCATGTGGAACTACAGGTCAGGGAACAGAGGGGAGAGAAGGCAGCCCAGAGGCTTGGCCACGGAGCTTTAAAGACCAGACAGACAGAATTCTATACTAAAACTTAAAAAGAGAAAAGAAGCCATTTCACCCTCCTTTCTGTGATTCCCTGCTGAATAGGAGTGTGGATTTAAAATTTAATCATGAATTCATTGGAAGGAAATAAATCATGGAGTAAATGTTTAAAGTGCAAAATTGCTGAGCTCTTGGGTTGTGATCACTTGATTTAGCATAAAAATTAAGAGTTCATGTTTTCCAAGAGCAGAGACAGAGGCGCATTTAAATTTTGCTTAAATGACAGATGCCATTAATTTTTTAAAAATAATCTGATTTGCAATGTAGTCTACAACATAAAAATGTCTCACTGCTCTCAACCTGGGCTTGGAGCTGCAGAAGTTGGATCTAAGGAAGCATCTACAGAAAGCTGGAGACTGATCCCCCACTCTGCTTCATGGGCTTAGGCAGATGAATTCTGACCTTTTCCACCCATGACTCCACCTAGGAAGGGATGCTCTTGCCCTGTGAGGTGCTGCTGAGGCCCTGATGGGGCCAGCGGGAGGATAAATAGCCAATAAGAAAACAGGTGTGTGTGTGTGTATAATCAGCTTGCACCCTGGCCAAATGCAGGCCTCCCTCCTCTTCCCCTGGTGGCCTAGGAGCTCCTTACTCTGCCCTTTTCCTTCCAATAAACTCAATCTAGCACCTTTTCCAACCACATGGCTTATGATTACAATCCTTCCTCCTCTCCACCCCAGCCCAGCTCTTGTGGAGTAAGCCCAATCACCTGGAAGAGCTTATCCAGGACCCTGAACAATCAGGGCGCCCAACCTGTGCTCAAGGTTTCTCTCCATGACTCCTCATAAGGCCCAACTGAATCTGGCCACCCCTTTACCTGATCTCCCTCACTGTCCCCTCTCCCACTATCAAACAGGCCCAGCCTGCTCTACCTCAGGACCATTTCTCTACAGTGAGAACTAGTGTCCCCTTAAAAGCCACATAAGTGAGGGAGTCCTCACTTCCCTCAGGCTCTGCACAAGTGTCACTTATCAGAGAGGTCTTCCTTCCCTGACTGCCATTCATCTAAAACTACACTCCTGCTTCTACCCACACACTTGGTATCCCTTTCTGCTGCTTTATTTCCCCCCATAGTATTTATGGCCACCTGGTGCATGGTGTCCATGCCTGCTATTGCTATTGGTTGTCTTCCCACACTAGAAGTTTCATGATGACACCAGGGACTTTGTCCATTTTGTTTCATGCAGTATCTTCTGAGCATAGAACAGTGATGACCATTCACATTGTTGGTTCTCAGTGAATTTTTTTTTAATTTTTTTTAGTTGTTGATTGACCTTTATTTATTCATTTATTTATATGTGGTGCTGAGGATCAAACCCAGTGCCTCCCACATGAGAGGCAAGTGATCTACCACTGAGCCACAACCCCAGCCCCTCAGTGAATATTAAGAGGAAGAAATCAATGCATGAATGGCATCCTGTTCTGTTTGCTGTTCCCCAAATACGTGTGCCACTGCATGCCTTCCCGTGTTTGAATACATTGTTCCCCTTACACGGAAACAAAGCTAGGCTGTGGCTTTTCTCCAGTGTCCTCTTTTCTGGGAACTTCCATGTATTTCCCCACCTCAGACCCTGACCTGGGGCAGGTGCCATTTCTCTGCCCCTTACCACACCTTCTGTGGCACCAGAGTATAATTGTTGATGTGCTTTGCTGTCTCCCCCAGGAGATCTTACCTTCATTCAGGAGAGTCTATTCTTTTCCTTTATATATCCTAAGCAACCAGCCAGGGCCTGGTGCATAGTAGGTATGCCATAAATGTTTGTTGATTTAGCAAGTAAATGATCATTATGGCTGACATCTATTGAGCACTTAGTAATTTCCTGTCACTCTTCTAAGCATTTTATAGAGATTAACTCATCAGCCTTCCAACAACACTGTAAGGTAGCTGCTAACATAATCCCATACTTCAGAGGTGGAAACAGATGCACAGAAAGACTTACAAGTCGTCCCAAATTCACAGCACACAAGTGGCTGAGCGGGGACCTATACTCAGCCCCACAGCCTGGGCTCCTCACTGCCATCCCCTCTTGCCTTCCCAAGGAATGAAAGAGAGGAAGGGTTGAACCTTTAAGTAATATTTTTTCCGTTTTCATCTTCTCTAGATGCCCCCTGTTATTCTTACTCTCTCCTGTTCCATATAAGCTCTCATATTCAATTCACAAGTAGTTTTTGAAAACCTCCGATGTGCCAGGCACTGTGCTACATGACGGACACTACTCGATCGCATGGGCACACATGGACAATCACTACAAAGGCCATCCACACCAGGATCCTATAATGGCCTTCTGGTTACCCACTATGTGCCAGGAGCTGTCCTAGGTACTGGTGATAAAGGAGTATTTATTTGCCCTCAGATGTATCAAAATTAAAAAGGAAAAAAAACATTCAAGATAATTTCAAAGTTACATAGAGTGAATTATAAGCATAATGATGAGGAAAGAACCAAACAGTGAGGGAAATACTCAAAAGGCTGTGTGAGCATATAGGGGAGGACCTTGGTCTAGACAGGAATGGCAGGAATGCATGAAGTGCTTGCTGTGTTTCAAGGCACCCATCTCTGCATGGATCAGTTCATTGTGCATAACAACCACATGTAGTGGCACACCATACACATGAGGAAATGTATTAGGCACAGAAAGGTCAAGCCTGCCCAAGGTCAAGCCTGGTAAGCGAATCTAGATTTGAACCAATGTAGCCCAGGAGCCCACGCTGCCTAGCACCTTCCTATCATCTAGAGAGGTGGTTTGGGGATGAGGTATTGGAAGTGGGGTGACCCTAAGAGGGCCACTACCTCTTTAGACTTGACAATCTTGTTTGAAAAAATGAGAATCCTGGACTGGCTCAGTGACTGCCATTCTTACACAGGGAGTAACAGACCCTGGCAAATCACTGCGATGTGTAGATATGGACACATTTCTTCAGTATGGCCCTGCAGTTTAAATTTTCCAAGTGGTCTGTGGCCCCTAAAATGTTCAGTAAATCATTCCTTCTGGAATTCAGAGTTCTGTGAAATATACCAAGATATGGTATATATGGTGGTCATGCTCAGAAGAACATAAATATAAGCTTCTGTGTGGAGGGTGAATTCTGAGTGGATCTTAAGTGATTTCCTGCATCTTTGGGATTGCCCTTTGATTTGCGATCACCCCCCCCCCCCCAGTTGCTACATTCTAGATACTGGTGATCCAAACAGCCCTCTCTGGCCCTCATGTCATTAAGGCCAAATAAAGCTGAACTGCACAGTTGTGATTTCATAAATGTGTCCAGTAAATCTGACAGTAAAACATTTTATTAGGTGGGAAATGCCATACATAAGTTATTTATCTGCCCATCAAAACATGAATAAAACAACTTCATTTCAGAAGGGTTCAGTTTGAGTCCATGGCTACTGGCATGGTCAGTGGGATTCAGTTTTGTTTTTATATTTTACATTAATATCCCAAAGAAAAATAAATTTAGCTGTTCAGTGCTTGAGTCTTAAGTCACTTAACATTATAAACATCTTTCAATAATGCATTAACATATAAAATATATTCTAAAAGACAAACAGAAAGAATGAATATTTTATGTGCTACATCCCACAAATGTCTTTGGGAGCAATGATAGCATTGATTGTTTCCTAAATCCATTAGGCTCTATTTTGATCTCCAATGGCTGGAGACAGTCTGCTCTGTGGTAGGAGTTATTTTGGCAGCACCATAATTTAGAGGTGGCCGACGTTTTGATGACCTTCAGCTTCTGACACTGAGCGCTAAAGAAGCTCTAATAAGAAGACGTGGCTCCTGGCTCACCCCTGCCCGTGGCCATGATTACATGCTAGCTGGTCACATTAGAACTGCTCTTCTCTGATGAAAGCTGAATTAATCAGATTCATACTGGTCCAACCAGCCTCCACAAAGGTCAAGGTGATGATGATGATTATAATAGTAGCAGCTCTCATTTACGCAATGGATAATGTGCATTCTACATCACCCCAGGGAGCACCGTTCACATCATGGGCTGGGAAATAGTGATGTGCCTTGAAGAAAGGGCACCTTTTTCTAGTTTTAATTCTCACAGAGGTACTAAGCTGACAGCTTCATCCTCCAATCACAATCCCCATCCAAAATTTGAAGGAATGGATTTAGGGAGGTTAGTGACTTACCTACAGCCACACAGAAGCCAAGGTGAATGATGAGAGACCAACCCAGTCCACCTGGCTTGAAATCCTGTGCTATTTCCTCACACAGAGCTGGATGACATACAAGCTGGCTAAAAAGAGGGACCAACATGACTTCAGGAGACTGAAAGAAGATACCAGCTGGAGTAGATGGGAAAGCCAGTCAGTCCTTCCTTTTCACCTAGATAGAACCTTCAGAGCTAGCAGAGCCCTTCACAAGAGGCTCCTTCTGGAACATGGCAGGGAGAGGTCCCTACTCTTTTGATGAAGATAACTTATGTCCCTCTTCCTCAGGACTCCTATGTGTCACTGTCCATCATTCTCTAAAGCTCTTATTGAATTAAACCCTGGCCTATGAGGCATGTCTCTGCTATAGGGAGGGCCTCAGTCTCTTCTCTGCCACCTCTTCAGACACTTTCCTACTCGCCTTCTGTTCCCCTAATACCCTGAAAAACTTGCCATCTCTGAAATACACCTGGCCCTTTATAGTGTGGGCTGTTACCTCGGCTTCCTTTTCACACTCTCACTACCTCTTCCTACCCCTTCTCTAACCATGAATATCTCCTACTCGGTCTTTAGGGTGAGCTAAAGTGCCACCCCCTCTAGCAGTCATTTCCCACCAGCCCTCCGGGCTGAGCTCAGGCTTTGGTGTTCCCACAGCCCTTCGCAGCACCCTCCTATCACAGAACCACAACCACACCATACTGTGCATGTCTGCTACATCTCAAACACCCCTGTAGGACTGCAAGTCTTTACATTGTTCTTATTGTGGTAAGAGCACTTAACATGATTTCTATTCTCTTACGAAACGTTGAAATGCATAATATGGCATGGTGGAACCATGGGCACAGTGCTCAGCAGATCTCTGAGAAAGAAGAGAAGCTTGCAATATGGGGCCCTATGGATGAACCTTGAGGCTATGGTACTAAGTGAAAGAAACCAGACACAGAAGGAGAAATCCTTCATGTTCCACTTATCTGTGGTATCTAGAATAAGCAGATCCACACAAGCGAAGAATGGAATTGGTGGACTGAGCACTCAAGAACATCTTGTTACATTCTCTGTCATGGCTGCTAAGGGATCCTGTTGACTGAAGGAATGAATGAGCTCCAAGTGAAAATGATTTCCATTCAGCTCCCTTGCCTCTGGACAATTCAAAACTGGACAGAGGCTGCCCCTGTCTGTCCAAGCCACTCCATCCATAGGTAACCCATCTTCTGGTTGCAGTGCAGACTACACGGCACCTTCTGAATCTTCCTCCTCCTGCAGACTGTCTCACATTATGGGACTCATAAACATCTGTCATATAAGCAGACTTGTGTATCCAAATGGATCAAAGAACTCCTTGTGGGAGAGGAATAGTCTTAGCAAGTTGGAGACACATACACACATTCCCAGTGTGTGCTGTTTAACCTTTCTAAGAAGTGCCACCTTTCCTTACAAAAGGAATGCAAATAGAACCAGCCAACCCCAACCAAGCCCTACAATGAACAAGATACTATATGCACAGTAAATCCTTATAATGTCTCTAGGAATACAGAGAAAGGGGGCCCATTTTACAGAAGAAAAAATTGAGCCCCAGAGTGTGAAGAAACTGGCTTACAGCCAACTAGTAGGCAGATCTGGAATTTGAGAAGAAACCAAGTCTCTTCTTTCAAATACACCAGGACGCACTCTGATCGAAAGCAAAAGAATGGTCTCTACCTTATATTTTCTGTTAGAGGCTGAAACAATTCAGTTTCCAGTTGTGAAGAACTATTAAAGAATTAGCTAGATCCCCAGAAACATCACCAGGCTTCATGAAGTCTCTTTATGCCATGACTAGACTTTCAACTTCGATTCAAAACTGAAAGATACTATACGCTCTTGGTTTGCAATTCAAAATGTAGAGGTTTTCAGCCCTTTGCCTCATTCATAGGTACATTTTGTTGGTATTAACTACTAGACTGGTTTAAGAAGGCTGCTTGTCCGCTGAAATGTAGTACCAAAAGACCAGTGGGACCCCCGTAGGCCCACTTGGGACATTTTCTGGGGCCAGCACTCTGTAGCTCTGAATCTGCTATGACGAGGTCTTGAGGTGAATCTGAGAGTACAGCTGCCTCTGCGGAAGGAGCCCAAAGTTAAGTTGCCTGAAAAGGATGGAGGAGGCAGAGGATGGTGAGAAACCATATCTTTTTCTAATATCAGTCACACTTAGGCCCGCTTCCTGCTTGTCCTCCTGCCTCACTGGCCCTTTTCTCTGTCCCTGCTGATGCTCTACATCTTCTTGGTATTTTGAGATGACATTCAGAGTGAATGTACCAGAGAGCAGACAGACTTTGCATCTCCCCAGTGTCATGGATTTAAATACAGTCTATACTCCGACGGCTTGAAAACGTATACATCAGGCCTGGGCCTCTCCTCTGAACCTCAGGCTCATGTGTCCAGATGCCTACTCAGAGTCTCCATGTGGCTGTCTAAAGGCATCTTGCCCTTAGTGTGTCCAGACTCAGGCTCCACATGCCCCCCCCCCATACCTGCTGCTTCTACTGTTTTCTCTGATTCATTAAATACCAACTCCATTTCCCCACTTGTTCAGATCAACAACTTTAGTCTTTAATCCCTTGCTTTCTTGCATATTCCAGGACTACTCTGACAGTGAATCTTGTGTGTTCTATTTTGTATATCCAATATATATCCAGAATGGAACCCCATCTCCACCTCCATGGCCACAGTTTTTTGAGACACCCTCCGGGCTGGTGGGCATCTGCCCCTGAACTTGCCTGCTACCCATTCCATGTCTTCTGCCCTCACACCATCTTCCCCACACCGCAGCCCAAGCGTGTGCTTTAAAATATAAGTCGGATCTTGTCTTTCTTCTGTTCAAACTCTTCACTGGCTTTTCATTTCACTCGGGGTAAACACTGAGTCCTGATGGTTGTCTCCAAGGCTTCTGGCACTCATTTCTTTCCCTGCTTCAACTCTACCCCTGCCACATGGGGCTCCTTGCTATTTCTGAAAGCCGCCAAACACATTCTGATCGCAAATTCTCTGTGCTTGCTGTAGCTCCTCTTCTGGGCACCCTCATGTCTCGTGACCACCCCCAGGACTCTGCTGACATACGACCCTATCAGTGGAGCCCGCCCTGCCTGGCCTGTGGAACACACCAGCCCTGCCCATCACCATGTTTCTTACCACTTAGTCTACAGCTGTCAGACATGTTGTTTGCTTTACTCATTTTCTTATTTTGGTTGCTGCCCCCCCTTACGATAGTGCTTGCTCCATCAGGATCAGACTTGACTTGTCCATCAGTCAGTCTCAGTGCCTGAAACAATACCTTATACACCATAGGCATACAATAAGTAGTCTTCTGATGAGTGAGTAAATGCATGAATGAATAACAGCAGGGGAAATTCTCAGAGCCCAGGAAACCAACCAAAGACACTTTCCAGCCTGAAATAGCCGAATGAGCTTTAGAAACACTCAACAGACCACTCCTATAGCCCAGTCTGTCCTGTGCCTCCTTCCAGTAGAGTGTGGAAAGAATCTGGTCCCATTCTTGGAGAGGGATCTTAAGTGGTTGCATATGTATCCTTGAGAATCTCCAGCTTTGCCACAGAGCTCTCTTCTGGGGAGTTCTGTTTGTGAAGACTGAAATGCTGCAATGGTGTGTCTTTGGGTACTTGTCACCCATGAGAAACAGCCCAGAGGCTCAAAGATTTCATTGGTGGCAAATAGGGGAAGAAATAACCTCTTCTCCCCACTGGTCTACCATTTCCTCTGAGGGAAAGCCAACCCATACCAGCCAACCAAAACAAGGCAGTTTGTGGGACCCATCTGTGTGTGGGTGCTGGCCTTCACGTTTAGTAGACAGAGGAATGGGAAGAACAGAGAAAGGAAAGTGAGGTAGGATGGAGATATGGAAAAAGGTGGTCTCCCCTCTCATCTCCTGAATGCTGACACCACCTGAACCCACTGCTGCCCTTGGACTCCTCCAAGCATGCACTTGCCTTTCTCCAAACACACCCTGTGGGTAACAGGCATGGCACCTGTACATCCTGGCCTCAGAAAGGTGCCTCCGTGCAGTCCTACATCTGGATGCAGGACTCTGTCATTCAAGAGCATGAACCTGCTACTGAGAACCATTCATAGAATCTTCTCTTATTAAAATGGAAACAGCTTTCACAGAGGCTGGCTATAGAGCTGGGGATGCTTTTCTGTTTCCTGACTTCTGGCCTGGGGCATCTCTGGAGCCAGGGGAGGAAGTATTGTATGTGTGGTATAGAGCTAGCTCAGTTTAGAGCCAAGAAGAGCTGGTTCCAGTCTCAGCTTCACTACTGGACCTGGGCATTTTAACCTCCCTAAGCCTCAGTTTCCTCACCATCTATGGGATTGATCACAGCACCTACGATTTAGGATGGATGAATTAATTATGCACATAAAGTGCTTAGCAGAGCTGCTGTCTCGGCAGCACAGAGGACACTGGGGGGCTCTGAGTACATCTGCTCACCTCCCTCACACTGGAGTCTACAGGCTCTGAGGATAGGAGCCTTGTTGTTTCTCTACTATACTTAACTGGCACAAAGCAAGCCCATCAATGAGGATTTGCTGAGTTGTATCAAATTGCAAAAGGCCTGGAATGAGGGGTAAATCCAACCTGAGACATGCGAGAGAGAAGGAAGTGACTGTATTACTGCCAGGGACATTACCATTCTGGTAATGTCAGAGCTGAAATAACAGGCTGCTGACTGTCTCTCCAGGTTGGAATCTGACTTTTGAAGGTGGCAGGGGATGCAGCACGGGGAGAAGGAGTTCTGATTTTTTTTTTTTTATCTTGCAAAATTCATCACAGACACTCAGCCTAAGACACAGGGGAAAACAGAACTGTGTTTTGACTTCTAATTTATCTTCTTAATATCCACTTTCCCGTGCCCTGGAACAAAGCCAATGAGTCTCAAAGACCACATTTCACCAGCGACCTTGAAAGTGTGATTCAACATCTCTTTTTGCAGTAATAAGATCTTTTAACCGAAAGTGACCATTTTATGAGGCTGATACATTACAAAAGAGCCAATACGCAAACTGAAGCCCTGGGTTATTAAAGCCCTGGGAAAAATCAATGTGCTCTGAAGCCAGAACTTAAGCAACAGTGACCCAGAGTTCAGGAAAGGTGTTTGCCAGGGACTGAGGCTGCATCCAAAAGCGCTGTTCACCCACCAACTAGGAAAATGCCTGGGGGAAGGGGCCCAAATCCTCAGAAGGGGTGGGCTGCCACTCAGGAGGGGGTGCTTCACATAACTGTGACTAGCAAGGTACCCCTTAATCCCACACTGTAGGTCTAGCCAGAATTCAAAGTCTGGGTAAGCATTGAGAATCAGAAGCAAACTGAGTTAAAGCAAGCTAGGAAAGACACCCTGAAGGAGGGAAGATGGAGGCAGGGATGAGAGAGAAAGGGGAGAATGGTATGCAGAGAAAGCTCGGTGGAGAGTGTTAAGTTGGGCTGGCAGGCCCCATGGGTACTCATGGAAGAAACATGGTTCCTGGGAAAGTCAGCCATGTTCAAAGGGACAGGGTCATATTGACAGAAAGGGAAGTCAGCGGTGCCATCTCCCAGGCCTGTTTCTCCCAGAGCTGCCCTCTAGGCATCATGGAGCTCCTGGGCACCAGGGATACTGCAGGCATCTCCCACACAACACCAGCAGGACACTGCCAAGGAGGTGGGGACATGCACACACCCCTTTGCAATTACCAGCTCTAAACCCATTGTTATGGTTTGATATGCGATGTCTCCCCAAATCTCCTTTGTTACTGTTATAATGTTGAGAGGTGAAATGATTAAGTGATGAGTGCTATAACCTAACCAATGGATTAGCCCATTTGATAGATTACTAATTTGAAAGGACTATTGTACTGGGTGGTACCTGTAGGAAGGTGGGGCATGGCTGGGTCACTGGGGGAGAGGCCTTGGGCATTATATCCACCTGGCTTCTCCTTGCTCTCTCTGCTACTCAGCTGCCAAGAAGTGAGCAGCTTTCCCCCACCATGCCCTTCCACCATGATGTTCTGCCTCACCTTAAACCCAGAGCATGGAGTCAGCCAACCATGGACTGAACCTCTGGAACTGTGAGACAAAATAAATCTTTCCTTCTCTAAGTTGTTCTTGTTAGGTATTCTGGCCACAGTGATGAAAAACTAATAAACCCATTTCAGAGGCACTGACATTGCCCTTTTCCCTCTTCTTTTTTCATTTATCATATCCCATTTCAACCCAGATGGAACATCAGAGCCACATGAGACTAGGCTTAACATACATAGTTTAGTCCTCCCATTTTACAGATGGGAAAACTAAGGCCCAGGGTGGAGATGTACCTGGTGCAGTTATATGGCAAAAGAGCGGCAAGGTTGTGGCTAGACACCAAGTCTCTTGACCTGATCTTTCCTCTGTGACATATAGTTCAGAGGCAATTTTGATTCAAGGTGCAACTTTAAGCTATTTTTTTATTGTACAATCAGTACTTGTCTGTTATGAAAAATTCAAGTATATATGCAAAAATAATAAAATGTGGAGATGAGGCACTCCCCCACCCCACTCACCCACAAACACACTCACACCAGAGGTAACCACTCCAACAGTTTAGCATGTGAGGGGTCAGGAGGCTGCAGCCCCATTTCAGGAGGCAGTACTCCCAAAACATACACATCCTCCCCTGAGAATTGATTCTTCTCTACAACAACTCAGCAAGTGGTCACTCAGTCTTGATGTGCACCTCCAGGAGCACAGAGATCCCAACCAGTAATGGAGCCCCAGGCCACCCATTAACCTCACACGAGTCATACTGTCCTCCCTGTCAAGGTTAACCAGGGAACACACTTCAGAGAGCAGGCTGAGAACCAGCCAGCATGAGGCGGAGACCTCCCCACTGGGTGAGATGCGAGGGGAAGGAGAGCATGAGCTTCCTTCTGGGCATCCAGCAGCCTTCCTGGGTCCCACTGTGTAGCCAAGGTAAGCCTGGATGAGAGCAGGATGTGGCCAGATGAATAATGTGGTATTTCTTCACAGAAAATGCACAGCATGAAGACACCCTTATAGGTGGCAAGCTGGTAACACATTATACACTAGCCTAATTCAGGGACATGCCCCCACCTCATGGGTGTGAATATTGCTCCCACTTCCTCACTGGGTGGCCTTGGGTAAAAGCCTAGACAACTCCTCTGTCCAGTGCTCAGAATACAGAGAGTGCTCCAATGTTAACTAATGGTTTGAAGCAGCTTGAAAAACACTAGTTGCTGGATGAGGACACCCTCTTTCCCCTATAGTCTCTGAACTGCTTAGATTGGTTTTTCACAACAACCATTATCATTTTTTTTAGAAACAACCCAGATGGGATTCCAGGTAGTTAACATGCATTATCCCAGCTAATCCTCAGGAAATCCCAGGTGGTAGGCATTACTAACCCATTGTACAGATGAGGAAACTCACAATTCCTGCCTAAAACTAACACAAACCCTCCCAGATTATACCTTGTGGGGACCTGCAGGGCTGGCTCTGGTAGGAAATGAGATCCAGTTCTGTCACAGGAGTACCAAAGGGTGAAGGGCAGAGGAAGGGCAGAAAAAGGAATGGGGGCCATAAGGCAGAGGGGCAGAGGAACGCCAGCATAAAGGACAAAGACAGAAATCACTGCCAGGGCAATTGGTGTGTTAAGATTGCCTCCGAATGACAATCAGAAGCAAGCAGTGGCTCAGAGGTTGGCCCTTTTCCTCCCTGAGAGCTCCCTCTCCCCTGAGCACAGCAGAGAGATGTCAGCCACCTGCCCAGCAAATCAGTGACTTCCTTCCCACTCCTACAAAGACAGTGCCTCTTTGGTCAGGCCAAGGGAAGACACACCTGTCTCCAAGCAAAGTGGAGCTAGAGGCAGCGGCGGGGCAGTAGCCTCAACCCTTGCTGTGCCTTGAACATCCTCACCAAAACTCATACTGAAATTTAGTCCTACCAGGTGCAGTGGTACATGCCTGTAATCCCAGAAACTGAGGAAGCTGCAGCAGGAGGATGGCAAGTTCAAGGCCAGCCTCAGCAACTTAGGCCCTAAGCAACTTAGAGAGACCCTGTCTCAAACTTTAAAAAAATTAAAAAGGGCTGGGGATATAGCTCAGTGGTAAGGCACCCCTGGATTCAATTCAATTCCCAGTACAAAAGAGAGAGAGAGAGAGGGAGGGAGAGAGGGAGGGAGGGAAGGAAGGAAGGCAGGAATGATTTTAGTCTTCATTGGAAGGTACCAAGAGGGTGAAAATTCAATGTGACTATGGTGTTTGAAGGCAAGACATTTGGGAAGCAATTGACATTAAATGAGGCCGTGTAAGAGTGGGGCCCAAATCTGATAGGACCGTGGTTTATAAGAAGAGGAGGACATTCTGTCTCACCATGAGTTGCCCTGCATTGACATTCTGTGACTCTGCAGAGTCCCTACCAGCAAGAAGGCCCTCACCACATGCAGCCCTTAACCTTAGACTTCCCAGCAGGACTATAAGAAACAAGTTTCTTTATAAGAACTAAGACAAGCCTGTTTGGGTATTCACCACAGACCCAATGCTCCTGGGATTGTCTTTATCAGAAGCAAGAGTCACCTTTGTATCTCCAGCTTCCTGCACAGAGGCGGCCCTCGTTAAAAGCACACTGAACTGCACTGAATGAATGAGGGGGACAGAGGGATGAGTGCTGTCCAAGGTAGCCGAGGTGTGGCCTGCCTGGGCTTCCTCTCCGCCTGTGAAGCCCTGCACGCTAAAGCCCAGGCATGCTCCTGCTTGCACGACACACACATGCCCGCTCAGGGGCAGACCTGGACTCTCACATGCACAGACATGCAAACAGGCATGTGCTCACTGGGTGTCCATGGGAACACAGCTTCATTCTTCCTCACAGGCCCCAAAGCACAGCACCAGAAGATTTCTAGATATTGTGTGAACCCTGATACAACCACATCCACACACAGAATTTCATTAGAACCAGCTTTCTCTTTTTCTTCATTTTACAGATTAAGAAAAACCCATCTCTAGCAAGCAGGGATTAGCAGTTTGGTGGCTTTTTGAATTTTAGCCTTTGCAGTGTTAAGGACAGCTCAAAATACACACATATGTACATGTGCACATGCACGTGTGCACACACACGCACACACACAGTTATATATGAGCTCTGGGTGGTGTGGTACCTGCCCCCTGTCCTACCTCCTCGTTAGGGCTCAATCACAGCCACAGTGAGCCCTTCAGGCCCTCAGGCCTCCCAGTGCTGGGCTGCACTATTTTCTCTGCTGGGGACGCTCCTCTCTCCCCTTCACTCATTAAATCCTACTCTGCCTGAAGGCTGCAGTAGGCAAGAGACTTATCTCCCCAATGTCACCAGGCCTCTGCTTGGTCATTCCACACCCATGAGCCTCTATGAATACTCTTATTGATGGCAAGGCTCTAAGCTCTGAGACGTGAGAAGCCACACAATGCTTACATTATGTACCCAGAGTCTAGTCTAGTGCCTGGGACAGAGTAGGTACCTCAGAAAATACAGCATAAAAGAATAAAGGAAAGAATGAATGGACACCCAGGAGCCCTGGAAACAGTCACTCCAAACAGTCATTCTTTAGAGGTGTGGGTTTTTTTCTTTTTGTCTTCTTTTTTTTTTTTTTTTTCCCAAAGAAGTGGCCAATTCTCTTTATTAATATCAGAACTGTTAAAAGTAATAGAGAACACAAAGTGAGAAAGTATCATTTCATTGAAAAGCTAGGGATGTTCAAGTATTAATAAAATTTAAATTAAACGACAAATGAATTTCCAAATCCAAAGCAGAAAAATCAACTGAATTCTGACTTCCAAATGCCCACAACTACAGTTAGAATTCTTACAGACTTATGGATCATTAATATAAGGTTTTATTTTATTTTATTTCCAACTTTTAAGATTTTATTATTTTTTTTAGAGGATCACATTTCATTTCTCTGGTTGTAAGTGATCTGGAAGCACAACATACATGCAGTCATATATAAAGTTAGGGCTATGATGACCATCATATTCCACCACCTTTACTGTCCCCATGCCCCCTCCCCCCTTACACCCCTGTGAACAGAGTGCCACCATTGTTCCCATGTCCTTCCCCACATCATCATCCACTTATTAACAAGTACATTCAGCATTTGGTTTTCTGAGATTGGCTTACTTCACTTAGCATGATGTTCTCCAACTCCATCCATTTACCTGCAAAGGCCATAATTTTATTCTCTTTTATTGCTGAATAATATTCCATTGTATATATATACCACAGCTTCTTTATCCATTCATCTATTGAAGGGCATCTAGGTTGGTTTCACAGTTTAGCTATTGTGAATTGAGCTGCTATAAACATTGAAGTGGCTGCATCAGTGTAATATGCTGTTTTTAAGTCTTCTGGGTATAGACCGAGAAGTGGGATAGCAGGCTCAAATGGTGGTTCCATTCCAAGTTTTCTAAGGAATCTCCATACTGCTTTCCAGATTGGTTGTACCAATTTGCAGTTCCACAAGCAATATATGAACATGCCTTTTTCTCCACAACCTCACCAACTTTTACTGTTGTTTGTATTCTTGATAATTGCCATTCTGACTGGTGTGAGATGAAATCTTAGGGTACTTTTGATTTGCCATTTCTCTGACTGCTAGAGATGTTGAACATTTTTTCATATGTCTGTTGATTGTATATCTTCTTCTATGAAGTTTGTGTTCAGCTCTTTGGCCCATTTATTGATTGGGTTGTTAGTTTTTTTGGTGTTAAGTTTTTTGAGTTCTTTATATATCCTGGAGATGAGTGCTCTATCGAACGTGTGTGTGGCAAAGATTTGTTCCCAGAATTTCGGCTCTCTGTTCATTGATTATTTCTTTAACTGAGAAGAAACTTTTTAGTTTGAATCCATCCCATTTGTTGATTCTTGATTTTATTTCTTGTGCTATAGGAGTCTTGTTAAGGAAGGATGGTCCTAATCCAACATGATGAAGATTTGGGCCTATTTTTTCTTCTATTAGGCACTGGGTTTCTGGTCTGATTCCCAGGTCCTTGATCTACTTTGAGTTGAATTTTGTGCATGGTGAGAGATAGGGGTTTAGTTTCATTTTGCTGCATATGGATTTCCAGTTTTCCCAGCACCATTTGTTGAATAGGCTATCTTTTCTCCAGTGTACGTGTTTGGCTCCTTTATCTAGTATAAGGTAACTGTATATAAGTGGGTTTGTCTCTGTGTCTTCTATTCTATACCATTGGTCTACATGTCTACTATGGTGACAGTACCATGCCATTTTTGTTACGATAGCTTTGTCATATAATCTGAGGTCTGGTATTGTGATGCTTCCTGTTTCACTCTTCTTGCTAAGGATCTCTTTGGCTATTCTGGGTCTCTTATTCTTCCAAATGAATTTCATGATTGCCTTTTCTATTTCTATAAATGACATTGGGATTTTAATTGGGATTGCATTGAATCTATATAGTGCTTTGGGTAGTATGGCCATTTTAATAATATTGATTCTGCCTATCCAGGAGCATGGGAGATTATTCCATCTTCTAAGGTCTTCTTCAATTTCTTTCTTCAGTGTCTTGTAGATTGCATTGTAGAGGTCTTTCACCTCTTTTGTTAAATTGATTCCCAGGTATTTTGTTTTTTTTTTTTTTTAGGCTATTGTGAATGGGATAGTTTCCCTAATTTCTCTTTCAGAGGGTTTATCACAGATGTATAGAAATGCATTTGATTTGTGGGTGTTCATTTTATATCCTGCTACTTTGCTGAAATCATTTATTAATTCTAAAAGTTTTTTGGTAGATTTTTTTGGATCCTCTAAGTATAGAATCATGTCATCCGCAAATAATGATAGTTTGAGTTCTTCTTTTCTGATTCGTATCCCTTTAATTTTTTTCGTCTGTCTAATTGCTCTGGCTAATGTTTCAAGGACTATGTTGAATAGCAGTGGTGAGAGAGGGCATCCCTGTCTAGTTCTTGTTTTCAGAGGGAATGCTTCCAATTTTTCTCCTTTTGGGATGATGTTGGCCTTGGGTTTAGCATAGATAGCTTTTACAAAGTTGAGGTATGTTCTTAGTATCCCAAGTTTTTCTAGCATTTTGAACATAAAAGGATGCTGTATTTTGTCAAATTCTTTCTCTGCATCAATTGATAAAATCATATGATTCTTATCTTTAAGTTTATTGATGTGATGGATTATGTTTGCTGATTTCGGTATGTTGAACAAACCTTGCATCCCTGGAATGTACCCCACTTGATCATGGTGCACTATTTTTTGATATGTTTTTGTATGCAATTTTCCAGAATTATATTGAGAATTTTTGCATCTATGTTCATCAGGGATATTGGTCTGAAGTTTTCTTTCTTTGATGTGTCTCTGTCTGGTTTTGGAGTCAGTGTGATACTTGCTTCATAGAATGAGTTTGGAAGGGTTCCCTCCTTTTCTATTTCATGAAATAGTTTGAGGAGTATTGGTATTAATTCTTCTTTGAAGGTCTTGTAGAACTCAGCTGCGAATCCATCTGGACCTGGGCTTTCCTTGGTTGGCAGGCTCTTGATGGCATCTTCTATTTCCTTGCTTGAAATTGATCTGTTTAAGTTGTATATGTCCTCTTGGTTCAGTTCGGGTAGGTCATATGCCTCTAGAAATTTGTCGTTGTCTTCTGGGTTTTCTCTTTTACTGGAGTATAAATTTTCAAAATAGTTTCTAATTATCCTCTGTATTTCAGTAGTGTCTGTCGTGATATTTCCTTTTTCATCTCGAATTTTAGTAATTTGGGTTTTCTCCCTCCTCCTTTTTGTTAGGGTGGCTAAAGGTTTGTCAATTTTGTTTATTTTTTCAAAGAATCAGCTTTTTGTTTTGTCAATTTTTTGAATTGTTTCTTTTGCTTCAATTTCATTGATTTCAGCCCTAATTTTGATTATTTCCTGTCTTCTACTTCTTTTGGTGTTAATTTGTTCTTCCTTTTCTAAGGCTTTGAGATGAAGAGTCAATTCATTTATTTAATGACTTTTACTTCTTCTAATGAATGAGCTTAGTGCTATGAACTTTTCTCTTAACACTGCCTTCGTGGCATCCCAGAGATTTTGATATGTTGTATCAGAGTTTTCATTTGCCTCTAAGAATTTTTTTATCTCTTCCCTGATGTCTTCTGTTATCCATGCATCATTCAATAGCATATTATTTAGTTTCCAGGTGATGGAGTAGTTTCTGTTTTTAATCTGTCATTGATTTGTAATTTTATTCCATTGTGGTTAGATAGGATGCAGGGTAAAATCTCTATCTTTTTGTATTTGCTAAGACTAGCTTTGTGACCTAACATATAATCTATTTTGAAAAAGGATCCATGTGCTGCTGAGAAAAAAGTGTATTCGCTCATTGAGGGATGGAACACTCTATATATGTCTGTTAACTCTAAATTATTGTTTCATTGAGATCTATGTTTTCTTTATTAAGTTTTTGTTTGGAAAATCTATGCAATGGTGAGAGAGCTGTGTTAAAGTCTCCAAGTATTATTGTGTTGTGGTCTATTTGATTCCTGTATTTGAGAATGATTTGTTTGATATACGTAGAAGCCCCATTATTTGGGGCATAGATATTTATGATTGTTATGTCTTGTTGATGTATGATTCCCTTAAGAAATATGAAATGACTTTCTTTATCTCTTTTCACCATCTTTGGCTTGAAGTCCACTTTATTTGATATGAGGATGGAAACTCCTGCTTGTTTGCGGGGTCCATGTGAGTGATATGTTTTTTCCCACCCTTTCACTTTCAGTTTGTGGATGTTTTTTCCTGTGAGATGAGTCTCTTGAAGACAGTATATTGTTGGGTCTTTTTTTTTTAAATCCAGTCTGTCAGTCTATGTCTTTTAATTGGTGCATTTAGGCCATTTACATTCAGGATTATTATTGAAATATGATTTGTAATCCTGGTCAATTTAGTTTATTTTTGGTTTTTACCTTGAGTTGTTTTCTCTTTTGAATGGTCTTTTCTCTAGTGTAGTTCCTCTCTTTGTAAATTTTCATTGTTGGTGATCATTTCCTCTTCATGGAATATTTTGCCAAGAATGCTTTGTAGCGCAAGCTTTCTTGCTGTAAATTCTTTTAACTTTTGTTTATCATGGAAGGTTTTTATTTTGTCATCAAATCTGAAGGTCAATTTTGCTGGATATAGGATTCTTGGTTGGCATCCATTTTCTTTCAGGGCTTGGAATATGTTATTCCACGATCTCCTGGCTTTTAGTGTCTGGGTTGAAAAATCTGCTGAGATCCGAATTGGTCTCCCCTTATATGTAATCTGGTTTCTCTCTTTTGTGGCCTTTAAAATTCTATTCTTATTCTGTATGTTTGGCATTTTCATTATAATGTGCCTTGGTTTAGATCTGTTGAAATTTTGTATGTTTGGTGTCCTGTAGGCCTCTTGTATTTGATTTTCCACTTCATTTTTCATATTTGGGAAATTTTTTGATATTATTTCATTGAAGAGATTGTGCATTCCTTTGGTTTGAAATTCTGCACCTTCTTCTATCCCAATAAATCTTAGATTTGGTCTTTTGATGCTGTCCCATATTTCTTGTATGTTCTGTTCATGATTTTTTATCATCTTCACTGTATGGTCAAGTTTATTTTCAAGATTGTATATCTTGTCTTCATTATCCAAGGTTCTATCTTCCAGGTGATCTAATCTGCTGATAATGCTTTCTATTGAGTTTTTAATTTGGTTTCTTGCTTCCTTCATTTCAAGAATTTCTGATTGTTTATTTTTCACGATCTCTAGCTCTTTCTTAAAGTAATATTTTGCTGCTTGTAATTGCTCTCTTATCTCTTTGTTAGAATGATCAATGGTTGCTTTTATTTGCTCTCCTATTTCTTTGTTGGATTGATCAAGTTTTGCCTGTAATTGCTCACTTACGTCATTCTTTAATTCGCTGATCATTTTAATTATGTACATTCTGAATTCGTTCTCTGACATTTCATCAACTGTATTGTCAAAGGATTCTGTTACAGTGGTATTGAGGTTTATTTAGGGCACTTTCTTCCCTTGTTTTTTCATGTTGATTGTGTATCTTCTTTCTTGAAATACCGATCTGAGGTATTGCAGCTTCTATCATATAATCTTGTATTGACACTCCAGATTACCTGTGTCTCACCTTAGAGCTACTTCTGTTCCCCAAGTGTCCCCAGATGGGCACTACTGACACTAAAGTTGGTGGCAGAGGTAGTGGATGTATCTCTAGAGGGCAGTGGGAGTGGCCTTGGCTGGGCTCCTGAGGCGGCCCCTGGGGACTGTTTTGCCCCTTTCTTGTGCTCCTGCTGGTGAACAGGAACTCTGGAGCAGAACTGGAGGTGGGCTCAGGTCTCGCTTAGGTAGGGTCACAAGCAGGAGAGTCTGTGTGTGACCCTTACAGTGAGTGTGAGCTCCCCTGGGGCTAGAGGCTAGCAGGCTCTGGTCTGCCTTCAGCTGGGCACCCCTGGCATTCCCTAAGGTCAGTTTTGGGACTTCTGTCTTGCCTGACCACAGGAACTCTGGAGCAGAACTGAGGCAGGCCCAGAGCGTACTTGGGTGGGGCCTCTTCACCCTGGGATCTCTGCAGGCCACTCTTACTCTGGGTGTGCCTTCCTTTGTGACTGGTAGCTATCAGTCTCTGGTCAACCCTTGGTTGGACACCCGTGGACTGGAGTTTCCTGAGGGTGGATTTGAGCCCTCTATGGCTCCTGCTGCTCTGCAGGAACTCTGGAGCAGAACTGGGGTGGACCCAGGCCATAGTTGGGTGGGGCTGCCTCACACTGAGGTCTCTGTGGCAACTCCTACCCTGAGTTTGGGCTCCTCAGTGGCTAGCGGCTAGCAGTCCCTGGTCTCCTTTTGGCTGGACACCCGTAGAGTTTCCTGAGGGCGGATTTGGGCCCTCTGTGGCTCCTGCTGGTCTGCAGGAACTCTGGAGCAGAACTGAGGTAGGCCTAGGCTGCTCTTGGGTGGGGCTGCCTCATGCTGGGGTCTCTGCAGCGACTCTTACCTTGAGTTTGGGCTTACCTGTGGCTAGAGGTAGCAGTCCCTGGTCTACCTTTGGCTGGACACCTGTGGAGTTTCCTGAGGTGTGGTTTTCTTTTTAAATCAAAAGTTTTCTTTCCCACTATAAAAGTATTCCTTATACCTTAAAGCAAATTAGAAAGAAAATACAATCTCTCCTAGTGCCCAGAGTAACCCCAAAACAGTAAAATCATGAGGCACCAATGCCAGAGTACCCAGAAGGCTAAGGAGACTGAATCACTCTCCTGTCTGTGATGGATCAGTTGTATCTTGCTGGCTAGAGGGGAGTGTCACTTTCAGAAGAGACCCAGGATGCTCCTCTGACCTCTTGCTCCATCGCCTCTCTTGAGGAAAGCAGGGCTTCATCTGTTGCTGTCTCTAAAACCAGTCCCATCCCCAGTCCAGATGGAAACAGGAGCACCTGATAGAATACTTTGAAAGATGAGACTGGAATGGAAAAACATTTTTAAATTATAAATTCTTTTTTTAGAACAGAAGTAATAATATGAAACAAAAGGGCTCTAGATTCAGTCCATTTTAAATTTAAAGCAAGCAAATTGCTACTGGGAAAGAAATAACCAGGCACAAAAGGGAGAGAGAAAGAAAATCCAGATTAATAAGCCTGGAGGCATGGGCCAATTACATTGTCTTCTTCCTCAGATTTTTGTGTACAAAAGGTACTTCTCATTTCAAGCAGGTGGAATAAATTTTAATGTGACAGCTGATATGATTCCTATTGCAAAATTAAAACACATTTTGTCAGATTTTTTCTATATTTTATTGACACACACATAATTTCATACCACAGAGATAGCTCATATTTTATAAGCCCTGTAAACAGACAAAGGGATCCATACCTTCCCTCTAAATCAATGGAGCACAGCGAAAGGAATGGGGTGGACATGTTTTAAAGCTACAGATCAGCCCAATTTAGTCATGGAGGACAGACATGTCTGGGACAAGCAGGGGAATTTTAGAGGCCTCCCAAGGAGCAAGGGGGACTGGGCTTGGAGGGGAAATGTGACATACAGTCCTATCTGGTGCCTTTATTTGAGGCCTTATGGACAATGGCTGAGAAGAATGAAGCTGTCAGTCTTCCTGTGTCATGTTCCTGGTGCAGTGCACAGAGCAAAGCAAAATATCACAGTCCCAGGGAGCGGGGGAGGACAGGTTGATCCATAGGTCCTAAGTTAGGAGCAAGCACAAGAGGGCAACTGTAGATAATAATTTTGAACAGTACACTTCAAAAAGAAGAAAGGAGCGTTAAAGTTTTTACCATAAAGAAATGATAAACCAAGCTAGATGCCCTTCAACAGATGAATGGAAAATGTACATACACACAATGGAATATTACTCAGCCTTAAAGAAGAACGAAATCATGGCATTTGCAGGTAAATGGATGGAACTAAAGAATATTATGCTAAGTGAAATAAGCCAATCCCAAAAAACCAAAGGCCAAATGTTTTCTCTGATAAGCAGATGCTGATCCATAGTAAGGGTGGGGCCTAGGGAAGTAAGGAAGGAAATTTGGATTGTGCAGAGGGGAGTGAGGGGAGGGGTGTGGCTGTGGGGATGAGAAAGATAGTAGAATGAGACGGACATCATTACCCTATATACATGTATGATTACACTACAGGTGTGACTCTGCACCATGTACAACCAGAGGAATGAGAAGTTGTGCTCCATTTGTGTACAGTGTATCAAAATGCATTCTGCTGTCATATATAACTAACTAGAAAAAATTTAAAAATTAAACAAAAAAAAAATAAATGTTTGAGGACATGGATATGCTTACTCTCATTTAAACATTACACAATGTATACATGTATTGAAACATCACATATTATCCCATTAATCTGTATATATTTTAAAAAAAATTTAGCTGTGAATGGACACAAATATCTTTATTTTATTTATTTATTTTTATGTGGTGCTGAGGATTGAACCTACTGCCTTCTGCATGCAAGGCAAGCACTCTACCACGGAGCTACAATCCCAGTCCAAGCTGTATACTTTTAATGTTTTTAATGTATCAGTTAAAAATTGAACTTCAATGAAAAAATAAACAAAATAGTACAGTGCCAATTTTCAAAGTGCAAAGAGGGTTAGACACCCTGGGACAGGAGCAGCATTTAGCTGTAGTGGTTAGATCATCCATCCAGTCCACATCCTTTTCCTATAATGTGAGGGATGGCATATTTCGCACAGGACAGACAGTATGCTGACAACCCTGAGTGACATTAGGGCCATGTGCTAGCCTCTGGAGGAGCCACAGGCAGGCCCTGAAGCAAGAGTTTCAAATCCCTGCCTGGAACTCACAGAATCTGAGCAAGCCATGTGACCTCTCAGAGCCTTGGACCCTTCAATTGCAAACTAGAATCTAACATACTTCCTAAGGTTGTCCTTGTTATGCATTTGTGCTGGGCATGGTGTCTGGTTTTAGCTGCAAGGTCACACTTGATCCTCAGTGCAATCCTGGCAGGTAAGAACTGTGTAGTGGTTTTAATCATGGCCACAAATTGTTCACCACTTCTCCTGTTGAAAGGTGGAAGCTAATTTCCCTCTCCTTTATGTGGACCAGCCTCCTAGGTAGCAGAGCTGATGTTGAATGACTTTTGCAGCTTGGTCATCAGAAGCAGAGCATCTTTTTCCTGCCCTGGATGATCATTCTTGGATCAAGCCCCCACACTGTGAGGAAGCCCAGGTCACAAGGAGAGGCCACAGGTAGCCCAGCCAGATCCCTAGCTGACTACCAGCTGGTAACTGATACCAGAATCGACTTCCAGAGAGAGAGTTTGAATTGTAGGTTCCCAAGACAAATGCTGTCATAGCTTTAAGTCATTGTGTGGGGGTGGTTTGTTATGCAGCAATAGCTTCCTAGAACAAATTATTGTGATATCCATTTTGCAGATGAGAAAACTGAGGCCAAGAGAGATTAAGTCACTTGTCTCACACAGCTTACAATATTAACAGTCAGGACTCAAATCCAGCCAGCAAAGCTAAGCCCATAACCACCATCCCAAACTGCCTTCCCAGCCTGTTTCCACATCATGGAAGCAAAGGTTTAAACATGTGCAATCTGGTTAACTCTTGGTTACTAGAAAACACCTACTTTAACTCTCCATGCTCTTGTGTTCTAGTCAAGAGTTTCATGTATTCCCTCCTTTACTATGATTTGTATTCATTACTTCTTAGCCTTATTTAAGTATTATTTTCTCAAGGAGAACAACATTAAAATAAGCACATAACCAGGAGACCTGGTTAACTTCCTGTGGGCTGAGCAGCTGGGGGTGGGAACATGCAAAAAGAACTAACATTAGCATCTTCTACATGCACAGCACTGTGCTGAGAATTTGACTCGTTATTCTACAAGTGTGGAGGAAGAATAAACTTTTAAAAAATCATAGTTGTGATTTAACTTCAAGGTCTGTTACAAGATATAGAAAATCTTCCTTCCCTACCAGCTCCTTCCCCTCCCTTCCCACCCCCTTCCCACCTTGCACACAACTAATAGGCGATAAAATACCTATTACTTTCTGACTGTGATGCCATTAACAACACCCGATTTTGAAATCATACCCCACTGTTCCTGCTACTTACAGGCACACATGGACAGCAAATGCCTTCCTTCCTCAGCCCACTGTCCTCCTCAAGTGCAAGAGCCCATTAATATTGTTCATAAAGGTTTGAATACCTGACCTCCCTTGAAATTCAGAATGTCCAAGCTCACTGAGGATTTAACTCAAGGCTAGACATGGAGTCACACATGAGAATGATAAACCAGGCTGAGGACTTTGAGCTTAGGTGAAATGGCAGCTGGGAAGGAACAGAGAAAGAACTGACTCAGTGCTGAGGGAGAGGCAGGGGACAAGCCAGAGACAGCTGGGAGAGGGCTTGGATGGGCTAATGATTTGCCTCTCAGCATCTTCATTTTTAAGATGGAGATGACCCTGAAGTAACCCTGAGTACTTGGAAGGAATGGTGTCACCACTCACCTCACAGGATCAATTAAAACTTTGCATTTAAGAATGACACACAGGGGCTGGGATTGTGGCTCAGTGGTGGAGTGCTTGCCTTGCATCTGTGAGGCACTGGGTTCGATTCTCAGCACCACATAAAATAAATAAAGGTATTGTGTTCATCTACAACTAAAAATATATATATATATATATAAAAAGATTGACACACAGCGCCTGGCATGTAGTTACTGCACAACAAATGGTAGTTGTCTCTAAAGCTCACCAAGCTCTTTCCCACCTCAAGGCCTCTTGCACATTTTGCTCTTTCCAGATCCCTCAGCTCCTTCTCAGCATGCAGGATCTGCTCTGAGGTCAGGTCCCTGAAGAAGCCTTCTGCGACCATTTCCCCACCCTCTCCCCCTTCCCCTCCCCTTCCTTTAGTTTCCTCATAGCAGGCAAACCAAGGGCTTGTTCATTAACCCCCAGTTATGACACAATCCATCAACCCATTCCCCTATTCCTTGACCTCATGGTTTATTCTTTCCTTCCCAGACCCAACTGAAATTTTATGATTTCTTTCTTTGTTTTACTTGCTTACTGCTTCTATGCATAGGCTTTGTCTATCTTGTTCACCCTGAATTGCCCTGAAGCTGCAGGGTTTGCACACAGTTGGAGCTCAGTGCATGTTTGCAAAAGGACTGAATTCATATGTTATTATTTCACATGCAAGGATCATTATTTTGCACAATTAGGCAGTTTTCCACTGAAGATCAAAAATGGAGGCAGGGGTAAGGGGAGTTCTTGCTTCTGGAAACTCAAAGAGACAGAAAACTATGGTTCCAGGGTTGAACATTATAAAAGGCTATGGAGAGAGGGAAAGAAAAGGAGCCCAGGAAGATACAGCAGAACCATCACAGCATCAGGCCACTGGCACCTATACAGCTGGGTCCACAATAAACTGGTGACCAAGGGAAGGATCCTGGAAGGGGCAGCATGGAGCCCTAGATTATCCTTTAATCCAGACACAGGTAAACCTTCCCACAGATTTTTGAGCCTGTACAAACAATTGCTTCCTAAAGTATTTGTATAAATGGCATAAATTACAAAACTTCATCCAAAGGTCAAAAATATCACATGGCCGGGTTACACAGCAGCCATTGAACAGAGGGAAGAAGGGTTCCATCTCTGACCCTCAGCCACAGTTTTTACCAGCTCACAATCGAGAGATGGTACAGGAACCAGGCTAGGCCCCGGCTGCTCAGAGCTTAGAACTTTTGGTGGCATAGGAGGATTCAGAAAAGTTCAAGAGGCCTGAGCCAACCTATCCATATCACAAAAACACAGATGTCAGGAACAGCAAACTTTGAAAACTGTAAAGTACTGTAACTTTCTTAAAGCGCTTAGTAGCTGGGCGTGGTGGTGCACACCAGTAATCCCAGTGACTCGGGAGACTGAGGTGAGAGGATCCTAAATTCAAGGCCAGCCTCAGCAACTTAGCAAGACCCTGTCTCAAAATACAACTTACAAAGGACTAAGGATGTAGGTAAGTAGTAAAGCTCCCCTGGGTTCAATCCCCAGTATCTCACACACACACACACAGGCACTAGCTAAGTGTCACACATTGCATTGGCTTATTCACATACACTATAGCATTGAACCCTGGTGACAGACCTGGGAGATGGTTGTCCTTCATGCTTCTGGTGAGGATCCTGATACCTTCAAAGAAAAAGGATGTACTTGGTCTCAAAAATCTGGTGGGTGAGAGAACAAGAATTTGATTCTAAATGGTGTGCCTTTTCTAGTACACTGCAGCAGTCTCTGGATGGCAGGACATGCTTGTAGAAGCACAGTGGGCCCCCACAAGGAATTTGGCGTGTGCAGATGAGCGGTGCCTGTGTTTATTTCTCCAGTTCCCTAGAACTGAAGTTCCCATCTTAATAACTTCTACGTCCTTGGGGTTTGGAGCTCGCCTTGTGCCTCATAGCTATTTATCAAATGTTGATCACATTAACCAGCTGGGGAACTGACTGCTACCAGACAGGAAGGACAGCAGGCCAGTCAGTGCTCTCCCTCTACTTGTTCACAGATGAACAAGTTTATGAGATTCACTTCCATCAATTGAGGGAAATGAGTTGACATGGGGACAGCAATGGGCTGGATCACAAAGCATAGATGGAGAAAGCAGGCCAGCGGGTCTCATGGCAGCAATCCAGAATGTCAAACCAAAAATGAGCCCAGCGTATAGCAGGCAATTTAGGGTAGAGCAGAGAAAGCATAACCTCTGGACATAAAAGGACCTAGATTCCAATCCCAGCTTCCTGGCTAGCACTGTGGCCTTGTATAGCTACTGAACCTTTCTGAACTTGAGCTTCCTCACCTGTAAATGAAGATACCGCCCCCTGACTTGTGGTTGCTATAGGGATTTGTGGAAAGTCTATAGAATACAACAGGTATTTGATAAGTTACAGCTATTACGGATTTTAGGGATGACATGTATGATAGAATGACAAGATGTCACAGACGGCATTTTCCCCAGAGTGCCCACACTACTAAAGTTCACTTCATAACAGCATTTAGAGGTCATGTGTCATTCTCCAAGTCTACCAACATCCACTCCTGCCACCTACTGCCCTTCAGACTTCCAGTCACAAAAATCCCTGCTCATCTTACAGTTCAGTCTTTCTGTGGAGGTTATATTGCAAGAAATTAAGAAAAACCGATTATCAGATGGACTATGTATTACTTGGGTGTTTTTAATAACTTACCAAGTATAAACTTCAGAATGAGAAGGTACCAACAGGAAAGCTTTCAATGCCCCCAAAGAAGCTCAACCACGAGGAAGGCAGTCTCAACACATCCCCTGCACAATCAGTTTATCTGGGTTTGGAGTGACTAGAGAAAGTCATGCTTTTCCAAGTTTCTCAGAGTTCAGCAAGGCGCTTGCAAGGAGAGTCACAAATGTCCATTACTTTGAGAAACTCCAGCATGCCCTTGATCATCTGCTGATTTGTATTCAAAATCATGGCAAAGATTTACATTGCTTCTAAAATCCCTGAACCCTTTTCTTTCTATCCCAAAGTCTGGTGTTTCTAGCTTGGGGTTTTCAAGCTTTCACTTCCTAGGAAGTGGGACTTACCTTCTATGATTGTCCCTGTATGCACATACACATCATATGAAGAGCTAGCTCACATGCAGTACCTCACTCAGGAGGTCTGGGGCAGGGGGCTGGGATTCTGCATTTCTGACAAGTGCCCTGTGACACTGTTGCTGGAAGTCTACACACCTGGAGTGTGGAGGCACGAGGGAGAAAGTGACTAGAAACACTACTGCCTAGAGTTCATCCAAGAGAACTAAATGTTTGCAGACTTTCCCCCTCCACTGAGCTTTCTTCTATAAATGGACATCTTAAATTAGGCTTGAAAATTAAAGAACTCTATTTAAATCAAATTACAGCAAAGAGTAAGATTTGGAGAAAATAAATGACTTCACGGTTGTTATGCTGAACCAGCTTGAACCATCTTCATTGACTCTAAAAGGTCCCTGTCCTTTCCTCACAGTCTCGTGGACACTCTCAGTCTTCTGAGGCTTAACTCCACTGCCCCTTCCCTGCATGAGGGACCAGAGCATTTTCTGCAACCAGATGGTCTCCCCAGTACCCACTGACTAGGGTTCCCCCGTCTCTTGGTTTGAGGAATAAAATACTTTTCTGTTCCACTTGGTTGGCAAAGTTGGGAAAGGAAAGAAAATGTGTCATGGAGAAAAAGATTTGTGAGGCTCAGCGGCTTCTCCTCCATGGCCCCTATTCCAGCATTGTGAGCCAAGGCGGTTTCTTCAACACCATGCTCCTCTGGGCCCCTGTGGTTTCTGATCCTTCAACTGCCCTTCAACCCTGATCAGCTCTTTCTTTATGCCATGCAGTGCTGTCCCTCACCTGGAAATCTCCACTTGGGAAGCCAGTGGGCACCCTCTGTCTCAGGCTGTAGCTTCCCCCACTGCCACACGCTCCTGCCACCACACGCCCAGGACACCTGGCTACCTGCACTACAAATGCTGAAAACCCTCAGACAGGATCCAGAAGACTTCAGGTTAAAATGCAAACTGATGAACAGTCTCTTCTCCCCAAAGGGGCTTGCCCGCTTGTGTATACAAGGGGGAAAGAGCATGTGGGCGCTTGAGTGCGCATGCTCAGAAGCTAAGGAAGTGAGGTCAATTAAAGAAAATCCTGAAACGGGACAAAACAGGATATTTGGGGGATGAACTGTGAGTCCTCTTCTTGGATCAGGCAGAAACCACCTGTGTTGTCCTGGGAAACAGCCCGAGCCTCCCTTCATGGACTTTCCCTACATTTCACCCAAAAGAAAGCCCCCACTGTCCTGCCCATGGGCCAGTGACCTCCACTTACCTGCCCTTTGCCTAGGTTTACTCTCATCCTCTCTCATGCTTGATTTTTTCCCAGGAAATTATTAAATTATATATATATGCCCTCACTTTTTCCCTCCTGCCTTTTTGAGTCTGGAGAATAGCGTGGGGTTTATTTCAAAAACTCCTCTCAGCTCTGCCAAGTCATGTTTTCTGTCAAACCAAGGTCAAAGTTGTCAATGCATTTCCTGGTGTTTGATGGCTCAATGAAAACTGCTGAAAAATCTTTAGATGGAACTTACTCCAAATGCTGTGCCAGCCCAAACTTGAACTTGAACCCCTAGGGTCTCCTGGTGTCTCTGAGATCTATTCAAGCACCTCCTGGACCTCCACTGAGATTTAGCTTCAACAGGCCCTCACTGAGTACCTGTTACAAGCAAGATTGCTTTTAAAAAATGTGATCCATTTAAATCAACCACAGAAAATAGATATTATTTTATCTATCCCATTCTTGAGAAAAAAAAAGCTCAGAAAATTCAAGCATTTGTTTTTTATCCCAAAACTATTTTATCACACAAATCAAGCAATTTTAACAACAAAATTCAAGCATGTGCTGCTCAGAATCACATGCTTAAAGACATTGCAGGAACATAGTTCAACCCAGCTAACTTCAAACCTAGCACTCTTTTCCTAAAATGGTATCAATTTCTCACATCAGAGACCCATAGTAGTTGGGTCAGTGCTGAACACAAAGAATATTCATTAAATGGATTTATCTTTGCCTTACATTTAAGTTTTTAGGCAAATGAACAAAGTCATACCAACTTGTAATTTAAAGACTACAATAAGTTAATATATTTTTTGTATTGAGGAGTCAAAATGCAGCTATTTAAAAAAAGAAATTAAGAAAAAAAGTTTCAACAGATATGCCAAGATCATTATTAATACCATGAGCATCACTTTGATTCCTTTTCAAAGAACTTAAATGTATAGGTGAGAGCAAGACATTAAAAATCATCTTTCCTGAGAAGCCAGATATCAGAAAAGAGACAGACACAGGCACCTCAAAATCTCCATTTTTGGTGCAAAATTTTTTTCAGTTATCATACTTATTTTAAAATTTGTTGTAAGACAATGCATGTATCTAAGAATTAAGAAAATATGGTAAATAACACTAGCTAAAAGGGACTGATTTAACAAGGCTTCATTTTGCAAATTGTGTGTTCCTCCAAGGAATTCACTTTGCTTTACCATCATGAACTCTAAGTACATAATTGTTGGATAAGTGTATGATTGAATAAATATTTTTATCCCGAAACTATTTTATCATATAAATCAAACAATTTTAACAGAATTTAACATGAACAGACATTTAAATTATTTCCCAATAGCCCTGAAGTGAGATCCCAGTTGCTCTACATCATAACCAAACTTGGGAACTATTAGACTTTTTTATGTTAGCTGTTCTAGTTGACATGAATGGATGGCACTGTGGGCATACATTGCATTTTCTTGATTACTAATGATGTAAAAACCCTTGTTATTTGGCTGTTGGCCATTCTACTATCTTCTTTTGCAAAGTTCTTGATCAGCTCTTTCACCCATTTTTTTTATTGAGTCACCTTTTAATTGTGAATTTTTAGAAAACCTTTGTAGATTGTGGATGTGGATCGTTGTCAGAGGTATGTGTTATGAAAATCGTGTTCCAGATTGTGGTTGACTTCCTCTTGCAGAAGCACAGTTTTGACAAGCTTGGAGACAATATCATGCACATCCATTAGGACCCCAGCTTGGTGGTAAGAAAGTCCATTGTCTGAGTACTCTGAGACAGCGGCTTCTCCAAACATTTCAGCATGAGATCCCTTATTATGTTAAGACAGTTTCTAGTTTGCATCTTGTGGTTCTTGACCTGTCCAGAGAAGCTTACAATCACTAGGCACCTGGAGAGTGCCCTGGGACACACGGCCCCATCAAGAACAGGTTTACACTAAAAGCAGCAGCACCTTTGTGGGGGAGGAAAGGAGAGACCCACATGCACAGAAGTCCATGCAAACAATAAGTGCAACACTAAGCCTCCAACAACTAGAACCCAATGGAACCACAAGTGACAGCAGCCAACCTTGTACTAGACATTTCCATAGATACTCTATTTCACTCCCATTTGTCTTCATCTCTCACACTGTCCTAGTCAATACTGAGAAAGGTGATAAAAGATGCTCAATGTTACAACAAATGCAGGCAAGGCCAAGACATACTTTTTTAAGAACTTAGTTTACTCACTCTGCCAAAATAATGCCTGTTTACTATAGAAAATTCAGAAAATACAGACAAGCAAAAAAGAAAAAAACTCACAAACTCCATTCTTCAGAAATAAGCAGTTTAATATTTTAGAGTATATTCATTCAGTCTTTTTCTTCTGCATATATGTTTTAGCTGTTAAAAATGGGCTTGTGGGAGGCATGCTGATTTGTAATCTGTTTCTCCTACTTTTTTTAACTGTGACAGTTTTTCCATGTCATTGCATGGGGTTCTATTACCTAATGTTTATGGCCAAATAGCTCGCAATTGAATAGCTACACCACAGTTTATTTAACCAATCTCCTATTGCTGAACTTTTAGCTTGTTTCCAGTTTTTCACTTAAATGCAACCCTAGGACAAATGTTCTAATAACTGAATCTTTGAGCATCTGAGGTTATTTTCTTCTAATAAACTTCTGGAGGTAGAATTGCTGGGTCGTGAGGAATGCAAAGATTTTTAGGTTTGACAGTTTGTATAACTACTGGATGGGCATGTGGCTCAGTGGCAGAGCACTTGCCTAGCATGTGTGAGGCTCTGGGTTCCATCCCCAGCACTACCAAAAAAAAAAAGTGGGGGGGGGGAGTTTACATTTCCGTATTTGTAGAGCAAGTATGCAGCCCAAACCTTTTAAGGGGGGGCGGGGGCTCTGTCTCCATGTACATTACCTCTCACTGCTGGAGATAACCCAGCATGGGTGGCATTACCTTGATTTTTTAGAGGCCCCTGGGGTTCTGTAAGGTTCGGACACACAGTTACCAAGTAAGTGGTAACTTGGGATCAGGACTCAGTTGTGTCTGAAGGTAAAGCCTGTGCTGTTTCCAGACTTTGCCTTCTGGGCTCCTATTTACTGAGGCAGAGAAGCAGAGTAAGGCATCTCTCAAGAGCTTTTTAAAAAGGGTCAGTCTATAGGGAGCAGGGGTGGAGGAGGAGCTGACTGCTTCAGCAATATCAATATTGCAGATACTTAACCCGACGAAAGATGACATCTCATTTGCATCACAGTCCAGTGCTGGAGCAGGGATTGCTCCTATAGTCATCCAGGTACCCAGACTCCTTCCATGTAAGTTCCATGACCTCCTCTAAGTCCTCTAGGGTCACAGACAGGAGACTTATCTTGAGGTGGGAGGGGAAGGCTTGGAAGAGGAGCACGTCCCTTCTCCTCATATTCTATTGGCTAGAATTCACAAATGCCGCCACACTTAGCCAGCTGTGTGATGCGGCTGAGTCCAGGAAAGAGACAGCAGAGATGCTAGTACGCTATAGCTTTGCCTGTCACAGGGGTCGAGAAAATGAGTTAGTTAGTTTGTTGCTTTCCCAACCCTCAGTTAACTAGAAAAACCTACAAATCCCTTGCTGAACCTAATATGGAAGTTTAGTACAGATACATTAGAGTCCACATCCTGTATTCACACCCAACTCGGATCTCATAACTGTGTATCTTTGGGGATAGTCACAGTAATAGCAGCTAACAGTAATTGAGTGCTCTATGTAAGGTGTGTAGTGAATAGTTAAGCACTCAAACTTCGGAATCAGACTACCTAGGTTCAGATTCCTGTGGTTGCTTGTTAGCTGTATGACCTTGGGCAAGCAACTGAACCTCTCTGTGCTTCAATTCCTTCATCTGTAAAATACAGCTAAGACAGGAACCTGTATCCGAGTGTTGGTAAGGATTAACTGTGTTGTGCCTGGAAGTGAACTTAAAACCACGTGTGAATCAGAGCAAACCTTATCTAAGTTTTAGCTGCCACTGTTGGGCTGGTGTGCCAGGCATTGTTTGAAGGGCTTTGAAGTTATTAGACTTCTTTGGGCCAGTTTCCTCCTCCATAAAGTGGGGGAAGGAATATGACCCATGGGGCTGCTGTTGTGATGAAGTGAAGTCATTTATGGAGAGCAGCGCCTGGCATATGGCCGGAGTGAGCCGCTCCGTGCATGGCAGACGCTGCTGGCCTCCCCCACGTGTTCAATTCATCAAGGTTTGCCGGCCGGCACAATTGTCTCACCCTGTGCTGCTGTCGAAGGTCACTGACGACAATTCTGGCGCTCATTCAGCACGGGCAGAGAGAAAAGAATTCTATAAGCAAAGCTGTCTCCCATGTGCACCTCCCGTCCCATTGTGCCTGGGGAACATGGTGTCGCATGCACATTATTCCACTCCCAGCGACACCGTGCCCTTCCCCACTCGGCTCCATTCAGCATAGATTAAAAGCCACTGCCTTTCCCAGCTGCCTTTCTGAAAGTCTTCCTGCAGACAGGGATCTCAGTGCAGGAGGCGGCCCCTTGGAACTCCAGGGAGTTCTGGGAGCTAGGCAGTAGCCTGGCCCTGGCCACCACCAGGCAGCCTGGCATGGGACACAGTGCCCACAGCTGCCTTGAATGTACTGACACAGCCCTCCTGCCCTCCAATGCCCAGGAACTTCCAGAGATCTAGGTAGGTCCTGGTCACCTTCCTGTATCCCCTACATCCCTTCCCCTGGCATGCCTCAACCCTTATAGGCATCTTAGTTCAGAATAACCCTTTGGCATCAAAAAACCAAATGACCACATTGGCGCTGATGTGAGTTTGACTCACCTCAGCCCCATTCTTCCCTGGACAGGAGTTTGGTGGCCCTAAGCTGTCATACTCCCTGTCTTGTCCTTGGAAAGAGTCAGGGTCTACTTATCTTTCATGAACTGCAACCCATTCCTGCCAATAGGCCGAAGCACACAAGGTTTGGAAGTTCACCAACAAGCGTGCTATACAGCACCATCTCCACTTTCATTCATTCATCCATTCACTTAAATATTTAGTTGATCAAACAAATTTTGAAGTTAATATTTACTGAATGCTTATGTCTGGTCACTGTACTTGGTGCCAGGAATACAAAGTCTAATCCACCATATTCCTGCCTTCACAAAGCTCCCAGTCCAGTGGGCTGCAGAGAGGAGAGGGACCAGGGCACAGGTAGCAAAGGAAGAGAGGGATGATTAAGGAGCACAGAGGGAAGAAGCACCCTAGCTGGAGGAATCAGCAAGGCTTCCCAGATAAGAGAGTGTCTTGCTGGGCCTTGAAGGATGAGGGGACTCAGTTACACACATACAGGGTGGGTTTCTTGGCAGCAGAGAGAACACAGGAAGGGTCGTGGAGTGAGCAATAGCAAGGACCTGTGGCGCCCATTTGGAACCACTGGACTATTGTTCAGGGTGGAGAGGGGCAGGGTGGGGCTGCAGCAGGTGGGCTGGCACAAGTCCTGGGTGTAGGGTAGCCAGCTCAGCTGGGTGTTCCCGGACCTTCCTGATCTCAGTGTTGAGAGTTCCACATCCCAGAGCCCCATTCCATTCTGGACCAAGCAGGGAGATTGGTCACCTTGCTCGAGTTGCTTTTTGCATGCTTAGAAATTTTGCAAAGATGACAGGGAGTCAGTGAAAAGTCGTAAGCAGGCAAGTGACATGATTAGATTGGTATTTATAATTTATACAAAAGTCTGCCCCCCGACTTACACCATCTACCCAGGGGTATGCCCTCTTCCAGGAGCATCACATCATGGGGCTTGCGATGGCCCAGAGAACATTGCTCACCAATGCCTTTCCACCAAATGGAATATCCTGTCCTGGAAGGCATCATGGAGGGCCCCTAGAAGTGGGAGCTCTCCCTTCCCACACACCCCCACTCCTCACAGTAACCTCCCCAGAGGCACTGGCCCTCCTGAGCAGCCCATGAGATCACAGAACATGGAAATTCTAAAGAGAGCTCAGCCAGGCCAGCATTTGCCTAGAGCACAATCTCTGGCCAGTGCCTTCCAGACTGCAGAGCCATGGAGATGATGTATGTAATGCGAGGGAACAGCAGTAGCCTAAGGAAATCCTATACAGAGAGAATCCCACTGTAACGAGCTTGACAGATATCCACACTGCTGTTTTGTGTTCAAATCTCATTAAGGCTGACCAGACTATGGCCAGAGTAGAGAGAAGACATGCTCTATTATTTATTAGTTTTGTTTGTTTGCATAAAAAGATTCCCATTACATGCTTAATTGCAAGCAACACAGCAACAACAGGGGGTGAGGAGGATTAGACAAAAGGGATGTTTTGTGCAAGAGCCTGGAAGGTAAAAGCCATCAGAGCTGAATTCATCTCTTCTGCAACTGTAGTCCATAATATTAATTGTAAAACTCTATTATATATGCCCATAAATACAGACACTAGAGCTACTCAAGATATTCATTAAGTCTGTTTTGGAGATGGCTTATTGGGGATTTGGAAGAGCTTGTTAAATTCTTGGTGCTGGTGGAAGCGCTGTTGGCAGGTGTGCAGAGAGCTGCTGGCGGGGCTCTTTGCACAGACAGTGAAGCAGTAAGGAGGATGGGGGGGTGGGGCGTGCTGGGAAAGGCAGGCAGACTGAAACGAGATGGAGTAAAACCCTTTGAGAAGTGTGCTGTGGGCTCTCTCAGCTCCCCAAAGACAGCAGCTCCAAGAGGCACTGGGGGAAGAGTCAGGACAGCAGAGTTGGCCCAGCCAGGGAGGTGTCACCACCCTGAAGAGGTCACCACCCTCTCTGGTCCTCCCAGATCTGCTCCTTCATCTGAAACAACCACTTGGGAATCTGTGCAGAACACAACTAGAAAGCGCAGAGAAGGTGGATATTTTCTAGCGAATCAAGTGTGAAATCCAGACATGAATTTCTTTCAAATTTCACTCGGGATTTTCAAGACCAATGTCAATGCTTCACGGCATCCCTTCCAGGTAAGAGACTTCACTCTTACTCTGAATAGTTCTCTCTCTGGCCCTCTTGACTTTGCCATCGTATCTAAGCCCTCAGTTGCTCCACACCATCCACACCAGGGCCTCTGGGTCCTTGCACCCTCTCCCGCTCCGTGTGGCCTGTGTGGGCCTAAGTCATGCAGTGTGCCACTCTCACTGGCCTCGAAGGTCAACAGAGCAGACCTCACTTGTCCTCTCACAGTCCTCCAGACAGTCATTCCCACCTCCTTCAAGACCCAGCTTGGGAAGCAGCATCTCCAGGAAATACCTGTGCCCCTGCCCCTACTCTGCCTGGGTAGGAAGTCAAGGGAGGCTGAGTGATTTGCTCAAGATCCCAAGCAAACAAGCAAGAGGAGCCAAGGCTCCAACTCCAGCCAATGCAGAAAGTAGATACACTTCACTCCCTCCACATTCCCAGCGCTGAGCCTGGGGCTGGGCTAGAAGAACAGGACAAAGCCTTTGCCCTCAGGGAGCTCACTCTGGTGCTGACAAACATCCTGCCCTCAGACACAGGAGTCTCAGAAGCTACAGCTCGCTTAGCATCACCTGGGACATATGCTGATCACCTATCCTTTTGGAGCAGACCATCAAAGTCAGTGTCAAACCTGTCCTCCGCTAGATACCTAGCAGCTACGGCAGAGACAGTTTTACAAAAAGGGGCATCTCCACTGTGAGAGACGCCCCACCCACCACCCGGCTTTCCATCTGCCATTTCAAAGGCCCATCCAAGCGAGATGCTTCCACCACGACCAGCCCTATCATAGCCAATAGCAAGGCGCTGCTCTTTATTAAAGGTGTGTGCCACTTCCGCCAGTGATGCCTATCAGCAATTCAGTGCGTGCACACGGCGCCGCCACCCTGCATCTGCCAGAGAACTGATAAGGTGCCTCTCATTGCGTTTTGACAAGCAGCAGCATGGGAGGATGCATCAGAGGCCCCACCGAGCCAGGGGCACATTGCCAAGGAATAGGCTCAGGGGTGGGGGAACAAAGAGGACCGAAACAATATCTCAAAGCAAGCAGTGAACCTTGGAAGTGAAAATGAGGCAGACACCCCCCAAAAGTCCAGCCTCGGTTTTCTGCTAGCCCAAAAGAGTCCATTGCAACTTGGAAGTCAAAATATAAATGACATGCGCAGGGGGGCCAGGCTGTGACAGCCGGACGGAGGGGGAGAAGCGTGTCTGTGGTACGCATCACTTCACTATACATGGAGCTTGTCTCATACACATGCTCTGCGAAGCCCTTCTCCTCTCTCCCCAGAGAGGGACTGTTTGTTCAGGCCCAGGACAGCTCCGCCTTGTCAAATGCTGTCTCCTCTGATCCTCTACCTGCCTCCTGCCTCCCAGCCTCACCTCCTTAATCTATGCCAAAGTCTGTAACCCAGATGAACCTTCACACACCTCATGTCACTTCTGAGTGGAGTTGTTACACCTCCACTCCCATCTGCTTTAGCTTAAACCAATGAATATGCCCCTTCTGCTTTCCAAAAGAAGTGAAATCAAATGAAAGCCCTGGGAGCCTAAGTGGAATAGCAAAACAATTGCCCTGGGAAGGAGACCTGGCTTGTCCTTCCTCTTGTCTTTTAACCTCTCAGGGTCTTGAAAATCTTGTCTGTGTGTTGGGAATGAAAGCATTTATTCTGAACATCCAAGTCATCTTTTGGAAATCTCTTTCAACTCAAAGACTTATGATGGAACCAAGTCTACAATCCCCCATCATTCACTAACACGGCTGTTAGTGAATGATGGGGGAGGAACATGGCTCCCCCAAGAAGCCCATGACCAGATGGAGAGTGAGCCATGCAAATATCCAAACACAGAGAGTGGGACAACACATTACAGCCCAGGGCTGTATGGGAGATGAAAAAGGTCCCTATGTTAGCCTGGGAACAGAGAGCAGATCAGGAGATGACGGATGAACATCACGGGCAAAGGCTGTCTAGGCAGAAGGAGAGCGTGAGCTCTGGAAATGTAGCACCCTCCCAAGATCCCTGACAACATTCCCCTTTGCCAGATTTGCTGTTTCCTTGGAATAGGGAAATCCAAACTTTCAAGCTTTTAAAAGATCTAACCCTTTGTATCACTACCAAGAAAGCAAGACCCAGGAAAAATGACAGAACCTTCCCAGGGCCGGAACCAGGTTTTCTGATCTTTCTGGGGCACTTTTCCCATGCTGTGTGTCCACAGCCTTCTCCAGGTCACCTTACCACTCCAGCCTCCCTCACTGGGAGTGTCCTTTCTTCTTCAGCTGGCTCTAGCCCTCTATTTTTTGACAATTGAGCTTGAGCTCAACAGTAGCATGATGACTGGGCACAGTGGCACACACTTATAATCCCAGTAGCTCAGGAGGTGAGGCAGGAGGATCATGAGTTCAAAGCCAGCCTCAGCAACTTAGTGAGGCCCTAAGCAACTCAGTGAGACCCTGTCTCTAAATAAAATATTAAAAAGGGCTGGGGATGTGGCTCAGTGGCCAAGTGACCCCGGATTTAATTCCCAGCATACACATACACATACATACACACACACACAGTAGCATAAGGGGTGGCCTGAGAAGTGCCGCATATAAAAAACTGGTACACACATGCTGGTCAAGACTGGGTGCCAGTGTCACTTCCTCCAGAAGGTTTCCCTGACCACTGTCCCTCCTTTGTCTTCCTAGATCCCCGATACTAATGTCCAAGCACTTACCATGCTTTAATTATCCATTCCCTCTCTGTCTTCCCTGCCAAACTGGGAGTTCCAAACAGCATCTGGTATATAGTAAGTTCTTAATGAATAGTTTTAGATGGATGAATGGATGGAGGATTGAATAAATGAACAAATCCTATTGGAGAAATGGTGTGAGGTTTTAGAAGTAATTTGAAACAAATGACAGAACTTGCGTTCAAGTCCAGCTCCCCTGCTCACTAGCAGTGTAATAGGAGCCGAGTTCCTCATTCCCTCTGATCCCGTCTTGTTTTCTATGGCCTAGGTTTCTAAGAGTACCTGTCTCAGGAGTGTTGTGAGATTTAAATATGACTATCCTTGTGAAGGTGCATTGAAAACTGTCAAATGTACATGTATTTACCAGCTAGAATGCTTTGCCAGCAAATAAGGAAAAATGCACTTTAATTCAGCTTTAATAAGGGAATGTATTGGATCACATGCCCAGAAATGAACAAATATGAAAAAATTTGAGCAGCAAACAACTATATAAAATAGAAAGCAAGATCTTCCTAAACATGAGATTTTTCTTAAAATAATCTCCTTTTTCTTCTGTGACATTTCCAGCTTTTAACCAGCAAGTGCTGGGCTGTTACCACCCATCTGCAAGACAACAGAGGAAGTCTGCCTTTAAGAAAAAAAGTCTGTAGCTATATTGTGGTCATTTATTTAAGCAACAGTTCAAACCCATAGATATTCAATTGTTTTGCCTAGTTTCTTCCAAAATCCCCTTCAGCCTCCTACCAAGATATTTATAGTGATATTTGTGTTTTTAATAAAAACGGATCTTGTGAAGAGAGGTTAATAAAATGATCGTAAACACACACACCCCCACCATCACCACCAGAAGATAAAAAATGAAGAGCTGTAGGAATGCCAAGCGATAGTAACATAGGATTCTTTTGTTGAGGCCTTCTGGGGGTAGTTCAGTGATTTATTAAATGAAATGGCAGGACCTGAACACTCACACAGATGAAAGCAAGATGCTTACACATAATTCTGTAGATAAATTTCAGTCCATCCAAGCCATAGCATCCACTGCTTTATCCACAGAGACAGCAAACTGCTGCTGAGCTCTGCTTGCTAATGAATCCCTCTAGCATCTCATTTAATAGGAATGAGAGGCTGAGAGAATGGTAAAATCAGACTGCTACGGAGTGAGATTTGAGCTTGTGAGGAAGGAATAGATACTGAAATTCAAGCTCTACAAAAAAGTCAATTCTCCAAAGAATTCTGCGGGACTGGTGCAGAATGAGCACCAACTCATTGCCCATGCTCTTGTTGACTAGTGGCTCATTTGCTTCCTGGTCTGTGCCCTTCTCTGGGATAAATCCAGACACATCTGATGTAGAGCAACTATAGCAGGGAAACAGTGCTCCTGCAGATGTCTCCCACCATACCCTCATGAAGGAAGGAAGGAGGGAAGAAAGAGGGGAAAAAAAGCATTTTAACCATATTTGTGAGACCATACTAAAGTCCAAGGGGACCATGGAAAGAACAACTGGCTGTCACACATCAAGAAATTAGATGATCAAGTATTTACTGAGGGACCACAGGTAGCCAGTCTTGGACCAAATTTGGAAAAAATACAGAAATATAAGAAAGCATCCTTGTCCAGGAGAAGGTCTCAATGTGCCTAGAAAGGAGGATGCCAGCATCCTACTCTTGACTGGGAAACAGGACCAGCCAGGTAGGAAGCAGCATTCAGTCAAAAGGGTCAGATATAATCAAAGCTGGTCTCTGTGTGCCTGGAGGACTGTAAGTCAGAAGGCAGGTGGGGTAGGGGTCTTGATAAAGGGCAAAAGGTACAGGCTCAAACCCAAAGAGAAGGGAATTGAGTGATACAGGGGAGCTCAAACTGCCAATGGGCCAAACAGTTGGGGAACAAAGTGGGAAAAGGTTGCGCACTCTGAATGTCCAGATTCTGAACAGCCCTGGGTTCCTTGTATTCCCAGTTCACACTTCCTAAAAATCTAAAGGACAAATGACGTGGTCAGAGGAGGTCTTTCAGAGGAGGTGACCTTGAGAACGCTGGGGGAACCGTTCCCCAGGGAGGAGGACAACAGGTGCCAAGGTCTTGAGGCAGGAATAGTTGGCAGCTTCAGGGAATAGCAAGAAGGCCCTTGTAGGCAACAGGGAGAGTGGAAAGAAGAGGTGGAAGAAGCAAGCACAGCCAGACTTTGAAGAGCTGTCTGGACATCCAGGTGGTGCACATGAGTCTGAAGCACAGGTGACTAGTTGGACCTGGATTCATGCATATGGGGAGTGTCAGGATAGAAGTGGAAGGGAAAGCCAAAGTCCATGAGAAGAAAAAAGGGGACTAAGTTCTGAGCCCTGGGACACTCACCAACCAGAGGATGAGCCAGCCAAAGCCAAGCCAAGAGAGAAACCATTAACCAGAAACTATTAACATGGGAGAGAGAGCAAGAGAGAGAGAACATGGCACAGACAGAGGTCTGTTTTTAGTAGAATGATATGGGTAATGTGTGAAAGTCTTAGCATAGTGTCCAACTCTGTTTCATGGCTCTCGAAAATGTTATTAAGTTCTCTAATATTTCAAATAAGGAAGAAATAAGTGTAGACCAGAGAAAGAAACAATGTTCCTCCAATTGGATAAATAATAATGCAGTAGGCCCATTTAAGGTTAAAATAAGGGTTTTCTCCCCTCGAAATCCCAACAACAAAATGGCCAAATGTTATGCAATTATTAGAATATGATGTTAATGGACACAGGAGGTCTGGAAACCTAGTTTCCATGGCCATTTCTCAGCCTTACTTTTTATTAAAACCTCTCCAGCCTGGTCTCTCTGCCATCTCATAGAAGTGGGCAGGACTTTGGAGCGGGATTCAGCCTACCTCTACGGAACCAATGGGTTTTATGCATGACACGACTCTGACAAAAAGTGCTGGGGACTCAGTGCTGGAGGCCCTACTGATTCCTTCTGTAGGCACCTCAGACATCTGGAAGGAGCACTGCCAGCCAAGCTCTGTTGTTCCTCTGAGCCAGCCAGAAAGGAGGTCTTGCTGAAAGCCACTTAATACCCAGGCCATGCTCCATCTGAAGAAAATGCAAACCCAGCTGGCACCTAACTCACAACAAATGTGGACCCTCCAGTGGTGAGCTGAGTGTACATTGCAACAGAGAAAGTTCCCAGACCTCAAAGGATAAAGGGACCTAATGCAAAGAACCAGAAGAGTCCCTGCTGAGCACTTTGCAGCTGGGGATGCACATGTACATTCGCTGCCTCACAAGATACTGGGGCATAAACAGGGGATGCCACCTCTCATTTATAAATGGGGAAACTAAGGAACACAGAGGGGGAAGGGACTTGCCTAACAGCACAGTATACACTTAGTCATAAACTTGAATTGCATCCAGGTCTCTGGATTCCTTGCCCACAAGGTTAATATGAGGACTGGATGAGATATAGAAACAGGTATGTACAGGTGATTCTGAGATGCCTGGACCCCAAAGCAGAATTAGGCAAATCAAATTTTGGATCTTCAATCCTGACTTACTAACTATAAAACACTGCAACAGTTACTCTTAACCTCCCTGCCTCCAGTAGTACCTACTTCATTCTAAGATTGTTGTAAAAATTAAATAGAAAAATGTAAAGCACAGGGCACCATCCCTCGCACTTGGTACATACTGAATAAATGTTACCTACTTTTAGTAGCAATGACAATATTGTCCACTACCTATTTCAGTGGCTTTGGGCGAGTTACTTCTTTTTGAATTATAGGTGCCCTCATCTGTAAAGTGAGGTGGGAGGGGATGATAAACTAGAAACATTCAGGAAGCGGAAGAGCCTAGTGATTCAGAACGCAGACTCCAGTGTCAAGCAGTAAGCTTCTCAGTGCTGGCTCTTCCACATTTATTCTCTCAAAACTGCTCTGTCCCATTAGGGAAAGGAAGACAATAAGTAGTACCTTCCTGCTAGATCTTTCTGAAAAGTAAATAAACCACATAAGGTTCTCAACACAAGGTCTGGCACATAGGAAATACTTGCTGAAGCTCCAGTACTGCAGCTATTTCTGCTTTCTGCAATTCTTCTCCAAAGATGGCAAAGATGATAGAGGCCAACTTCCTAGGTGACATTGAGCAAGTCCTTTGCCATCTGAGATCCCCAGTTACCCCATCTGTAAAACGGGGGCTTCAAATAGAAAGTCTTCAAGGAGCCTCCACTTCTTATGGTCTAAGTTTACAGGCAGCTCAGGATCAAACGGCCAAGAAAATATCCCATCCCAGGGAGTCATGGAACCCTCCCAAAACTCAGGATTGGAGAGCCCTGCTGGCTGCTGTTACACAAGCTTGGAAGCCATATCTCCTGGCGCGTGTCCCCTTAGCATTAACTGTCAGCAAAGCTGGCCTTCAAAGCAACTGCAAATGATGTATCTGTGCACAGTGGGGAGCCAACAAGCACGGGCGCCATATTCTCCTCTGTGGTTAGACCACTCCGGGCTCTGCCAGGACTCCTCTGACTTAGCACATTTCCAGGCCATTTTAGGACACTAAGACAACTATTCTCCTCCTTCCTTATTTCATAAAGTTCTACTTCAATGTAATTATTCTCCATTCGATATAAAATATTTAGCAGAAACACTTGAGGAGTAGGCAAACAGCTGCAGGAAGGCTCTATCACAGGAAAGCTATATCATGAGGGTAATGAGAATCAGACTCTTGAAACAAACTTGCTGAGCTAAATACACCTTCCTCTCTCCCCTCTACTTCCCAAGACCAGTTCAGTGAAAAGGTTTGTCCAAGAAGCCTTAGCCATTTCTTCATTAGCCATTCTTTCACCCATTCAGGCCAAATTGGTATTTGATACAACAAGGAAATGTGTCGAGTACACTATTAATTGAGCTCAGTGAAGGAAAGGTCACAGGGGTGACCGGCACAATTACAGGATATGGGCAACAGGCCAATCAGACAGCAAGTCAGGGAGGAGGGGAAATCAATGGCTATGAAATCATGGAGGTTAGGAATAGTTGAAGGCAACCAAAAGGTGGGTATTCCTCCCAAACCCAGACACATGTGAAGTTGCTTTCTTCAACCATCTTCAACTGTTTATTATTCTGAGGGAAACTTCTTGTCTCCAAGGCATCCGGTACAGAGAAATGAACCCAGAGGGCTGCCACCAGATCCCAGGAACAGGAACCACTCAATTCAGTAAATTTGACTGGAAATTTATCAGACTGGTTAGAGCTCCAGCAAGAAAAGAGATGTCAAGGCACCCACCAAAGGAAACTGGACTTGTTATTTTTCGATTTCCTGATGTGGCTGCTCAATATTCTCAACAGTCTCAAGAGGACATGGGTTTCTAAAAGGCCTTTCCAGAGTGTGCTAGGGTAAGGAAATGGCCCCCAAACTACCTTAACTGGGCATTGATTCTTTAGAATCAATGTGCATTTAATTCTACAATGAAATGGTAGTGAACCATCTAGAAGATCTCCCTAGGGCACACAGCTCAAAGAAAATCTCCAAGGAAGTCACAAAAATTTGCGCAGGATATGTGCCAGAAATGAACCACACAGTATTAAAACCCTCAATCCCTGTGAATGGGCCTGGCTAAGGATTCCTTTGTATTAAGTGAGAACTACAGAGAAAACTATCCATCTTGTTTATCTGACACAGAGTAGAACAGGCAGAAATGAAGTTGTGGTCATTTTATAAATGTTTTTAGATTATTAATCTGAATCATAAATGAAAGCTTTCATTAAATTGCACCCTAGGAATTGATTTGCAATGGGTAGTTCCAAAGTACTATGCAAAGTTGCTGTAGAAAATTAGTCATCCTAGACTCCCTAAAGAATACAGACATGACATCCGGGCATCTGTTAAGTTTGCTCAAAAACATATGTGAGCCTTTTTAAAAAAAAAAAAAAGAACCATAATTACATCCTGCTGAAACCTCCAAGGACCCTGCTAACTGCCTTTGTATTACAACATCCATTTCCCACTTAGACGGCTCAGCTCTACTATTTAGTGTGCCTTACAATCTGCTTGACTGTCTAGCACACTTTCTCAGCCAGTCTAATAATGGTCAAGTCTTTCCATGCTCCAAGAAGATTGGCTTGAAGGAGGTAAGAGTTGTGATGTGTGTAGGTGTGTCTTTTGTTAAAGTGTGACCAGGAATTTGTAGCTTAAAGGGACTTCTGCATTAATTCAGGCCAAGTCTCATTTTCAGATGATATCATTGAAGATCAGAGAAGAGGCTTGTCCAATATCACACAGCTACACTATAAAACAATATACAATATGGTGATTAAAAACTTAAGCTCTGAGGTCACTTATTTGCTCTGTGACTTTGTGAAAAACACTGAACTTCCCCAGGCCATACATACTTGATGACCATTAGCTGTTCGTATCATTTTCTTCTTCATCAACATGACCCCACTTAATCCTTATAACAACCATTCAAGGGAAGAAGGATTGAGGTTGACCTTATCACACAGACAAGAAAACTGAGGTCTATGGCCACACACGCCCAGCTGCTGTTTCCTTCAAGTCCTGCTAAAGCAGACAGGAGGGAGTGTGGATGCCCTCACCATCCCATCAGCTCTTCACATGCCTAGAGATGAACAGGGAGGCTGGAGGCAGCTTGTTTGTTTCCACATAGGAGCAAAACTAGAGTGGCTGCTATGCTCAGACTTGGAATCCTGCAGTGCCTCTTGGTCCAGTAGGCTGTTCCCTGTCCTGCGGGAGGAGAACAGCTGTGTCTCTACACGTGCTTCTGGATGATGGGGACACATGTGTATAGGGAGGTGGCATATTACTTCAGGATTCAACTGCATATTTTAAAGCTAACATCAGAGTACTTGGCACTACTCTATCAGCCTGCCCTCCTGACCTCCAAATATGGCCTTTGGGAAAATGTAATTGCCTGCTCTGAGTGACACCGGAGCTGGGTGTGTGATAAAGTTGTAGACAGTCACTCTGATTATGAACACTAATGGAAGGGGAACTGTATTGAATAAAATGCAGGAGTGAATGAATGAATGTACATCAGGGCTATTTATTCTGAGCGCTGGAGTGCAATATGGTGACATCTCTGTTATTACATCTTCTGGGAACTCAATCCCCATAAGGATGTCAGCCAAGAACAGGATTGCAAGAAAGTTACAAGGTCTCTACTAAACACAGACCCTAAATCTGGGCTTCTTAGGAAAGTTTTCTAGTCCTTAGGGCCCACAAATAGGCCCATTCAGCTTAGATAGAGTTGGCTGTCCTTAGCCACTGGAAGAGAGACCATCCCAGCAGGTGGCAGAAATGTCTCAGATGGACTGGGGCTCTGTCATCCTGTTAGCAGAGCCAGTAGGAGGCTCTCTAAAAGAACCACTCCCCCAAACCTGGAGCACCTTGAACCCTTGGCATTTGTTCATTTACTCATTCATTCTTTGATGAATAGCTCCTGGAGTACCTACAATGTGCCAGACATGAGAACAGAAACAAAAATAAGAAACAAAAATCAATCCTCCAAGGAAGAATGAGCAGGGAAAGCTTCCTGGAGGAGGTGACTCCCGATCTGAGTCTTACAGGCAGACGACAGGCCAGCAGAGGCAGCAGATTGTTGCTCACAGCAGAGGGAAGTGTAGTTAAGTGCTCAAGAGGATGAGAGAGCATCCTGAGGGTCCCGGGAGTTACAAGAGGTGCTATGTGGCCTGTATGGAAGGCCTGGTCCTGGTCCGTCTCTCTGGGCATGCCAATTCTGGACCTTCATGTCCTTGTCTACACAATGATGACTCTGAATTTAAAGACCTACATACCACAGACAATCCACCCAGACCTAAGAAGCCTCTCTGGACAGTCCCCAGGCAAAAGTGAAGAGCTGACACAAGGTAGCATCACAACATCTCAGCAGTTACTCCACACAGCTGGGGGATCCTGTTGGTTGTCTATTTCATGTTTGGGAGTGAAGGGATAGGAAGGGGAAGCAAGGGGCTGCCACAGACCCAGAGTTCACTGTGAACCTTCTCAGTGTTCTCTCAATATCTCTCAGAAAGCTCCAGTGCTCTCATTTTTTTAAAAAAAGGCCACAAAATCCCTGAAAAGTGTTCTCTTCATTTTATAGATAAGACAACTGAGGCTCAAAAAGAAGCAATTTGCAGATGCCCCATTGGAAGGGCTAGGTCCAAGACTTCACCCCGAGTCAAGCTCCTCCCAGAACATCCTTCTGCCTCCATCCACCACTGCCAGATCTGGGACCTGAAACCTCTCCCCAACCCAAGCCTCCTTGTCTTTTCTCCCTCCGGGGCCTTAGTAACCCTCCTCTATAAACTGCCCCCTTCCCCCAGGAAAAGCTGCTGGAAGAACTGAGTGAGCAGAAAAGAGGAAGTGAAGGGAGACCACCTCCAGCCCTTCTGCCATCCATCTGAGATCCAGACCTGGGAGGGCTTTGCAGAGGGGCATGGTTATTGGGCACAGCTGCTGCCTCTCTGTGCTGGCCAGAACAGGGCTCTCAGGAGCCAGAAGCTGCCCTGATGTCATGCCCACTGGTAACCTGACCCTTGAAGACTGCTCCCTCCTCACCCAGCTGGGCGATTCATGCTGGCTGAGGCCAAAGGTCCAGCCTCCTGGGGAAGGGGCCAGGTGGGGCTCTTTTCAGTGGCTGCCGAAATGAGAGATTGTTTTGATTACTAACATCTCCCATAAGACTTCTCCTTTCTTAGAGCTGCTTCTCTCCCTGACTGCTTCCAGAAATGGGTCCACTTTCACTTCCTACTAAGAGAGCAAAGGTAGCTTCCCCTCTGGGCTTACAGTAGTTCTGGGAGTTGTTAGTGGGCCAAGAGCGAGAGTTTTAAAAACACAGTCCTTGTCTGGATGCTTATTTCTCCAAAAAGATAAACACCAATGAATAAAGCTTTTATTTAGTCTTTGACATATTCACTCTATAAAATGGGTCTAAGTACCAGACAAACACTACTTTTATTTAAATGTAATTCTAATAAATTGAAGGAAAAGCATGACATTTGCAACCTCTTTAAATCCATTAATAGTTAGAGTGATGCTATGACTTCAGCACTACATTCAATTCTGGAGGACAGAAAACTAACCTGGTTCCATCCCTGCCTTCTGGCACCATCCAGTCTAATTGGGAACACAACTATCGCCACAGCCACTAACCCTAGCTGCTCCTGGTCGGCATTCAGTACACGTGCTCCCTGCCTGCCATGTTATCTCACTTGATCCTCAAATTAAGCCTAGGATATAACCGCTATTGTGTCTTACATTTAACAAAGAAGGAAGCTGAGGCACACAGAGCGCTTTCTGAAGGCCACTGAGCTGGGATTTTCATCATTTTGACTCCACAGCTGACATATTAATCTGCAAGTGATTCCATGAAATCATGTATCAAGGATGAAAGAATAAGAAAGAAGAGATGGGGAAAGTTTTGAGTGGATGAAAGTGTGAGATGAATCTTGAACAATGGCCAGGAGTGACTGGTTGGAGAAAAGAGGAGTATAGGTAAAGGAGGACAATGCCATGTGCGTTCCCACCATGAAGGCAGATCCTGGCTGAGGTAGCCCAGACGCACATTACTGCTATGTGCCACCATCCACAGCCTTGAAACTTGGGCCCTGAACACGCCTACAAAACAGGATAATTTCTGGTTCATTCTTACCAAAGAAGGAAAGTAATGCATTTCTTGCCCTCGAAGGAAGCTCAGATGCCACAAGTGATAGCACTGTCAGAGACCTTCCTAAGAAGAGGTGGGGGGACAAAGGCCAATGCATTGTTGCCTGGGTAAACCTAGCGTGGCACAATGAACAACTTCATGAAAAGCAACAAGTGGGAGTTCCTTGTAAAGTTGTCTTACTAAAAGAACTCTCTGGTGACACTACTATAAAATAAACCACTATTCCCTGTGATGCAAACCAGGCCCTTAACTCCTGCAGCTTGCAGCACAAGATGTTCACATATGCAGGTGGCTGTTGTAATCTTACTGTGCCCTCCTTGGGGTTCTGTTGCCAACGAATGTTGCCCTCCTCTGTGTGCAGGGGCACCAGGGCTCTAGGCAGACACAGTGAGTGACATAAAGATGCTATGATAAGCTGCAGGAGCTGAAGACCCCTTCACACATAACTAGATTCAAATTTGGAAAATAGACACAGGCAGGGGAGCGCTAGGTGCTCAGCAAGTTCAGGGGCCACAAGCTAACTCCCAGGCGAGGCTCAACTGGCCCAAGATGAAGTCAGGCCATGTGCCTGAGGAATAATGGGTAGAAATTTCTCCATCAGGAAGAGGCCCTGCTTTTGGGGAGGCAGTAGTGGCAGAGAAGGTGAGAATACTAGCTATGGCTTTCAAGATATTGCTATATGAGAAATACATATTTGGCCTCTGTCCCTGGTTCCTGGCACTGAGATTCCAAAACATTGCAATTTCCTAAGTGATAGGGATGAGAAGAGTGTCATTTGTTATTTATTATTTTTGTTAGTTGTCTGTATTTTGTTATTTGTGTCTTCTTATTTAATAATGACTCTTTTTTAAATTTTATTTTTAATTGTAGGTGGACACAATACCTTTATTTATTTATTTTTATGTGGTGCTGAAGATTGAACCCAGTGCCTCACACATGCTAGGCAAGTGCTCTACCACTGAGCCATGACTCCAGCCCCCAATGAAATGAATCTTGATGGGCCCCTAGATAGCTTCTGGATAGGGGCAGGTTGCCAGAGGAATCAGTCATATGATTAGAGGTTGGAAATTTCAACCCCACTTCCCAACCTCTGGCAGGGGAGAGAGAGCTGAAGATTGAGCGAATGACCAGTGGCCAATGACAACCCTTCATGTCCTGTGTAACAAAACCTCCACGAAGACCAGAGACAATGGGGTGTGGAGAGCTTCCAGGCTAGTGGATGCTTTGAGGTGCTTTCAGGGCTGTGTGCTTGGACAGGGTACAAAAGCTCTGTGTTCCCTCCCGTGGACCTTACCCTCTGCACCTCTTCCATTTGGCTGAGTTGCATGCTTTAAAACAAACTGGTAGCAGTAAGTTTTCCTGAGTTCTGTGAGTCATTCTAGGAAATGATCAAACCTGAAGAGGTGGACACTGAAACCCCTAATCAATAATCAGGCAATCAGAAACATGGGGAGGCCCAGACTTGTGACTGGCACATGAAGTGAAGGAGTCTTATGGGATCTAAAACAAATACCAGGTAGAGTGTGTTGGAACTGAATTGAATTGTGAGCCACCCAATGGCTGCCGGAGACCTTGTCAGTGCAGGGGCGGGGAAAGCCCACATGGTTGGTGTTGGAAGAATTCTCTGGCTGGAAATAGATCATGGTAGTAGAGCTTCAGCCCTACTTTTGGTCACTCACATTTTTCTAAAATTAGCTGGAAGAATAGCACCACAAACTTAAAGCTGTGCACTTCTTCCCGGTGAGCCCAGGCATTTCTAAATCAGTAACTATGTGATTCGTCTCCATTTCAGAATGTCCCATGGACTTCAACGGGATACTCCCCCTCAGAAATGGAGACTCCTCATTATTTGCTCTCACAATTTGTCCCACTGTGCTGCAACATGTAAGGGCATATTTTGCACTGATTTATTCAGGGCATCCCCTTTGGGGTGCATCTGAGCCACTGTGCTCGCCTCTTATCTCACCTCTATAAGTGATCAGCCCAGGCAAACATCAATGAAATGACCTTCCAGGTCACCCGTCACCATGGACCCATGGAAACACAAAGGGAAAATGCACATCTCTGCTGGGGGGTGGGGGAATAATAGATTCACAATAGTAAGCCTGGGTCCTCACAGTTCAGAATCCCCACACAACTAAAGATTCACAAATGGAGGACATTCACCTCTAGGCAGTGCTCCCAGCCACCTTTTCTCCCATCACAAAATCAAAGACAATTAAAATCTCCTTTCAAAGATGCTGCTCTTCTATGTCATTGGAGAGTCCAGCTCAGAGAGTCAAAGGAGAGCGCAATCTCCCCTCTTAACCTGCCCCACAAGCAGAGTGCTGGTTCTCGCGCATTCATTCAACAAACATTTGCTGATTCTCTGCTATGTGCCAAATGCTAACGTGTTCTGAATACAGAAACAAACATGAAGCTGAATGGTTAACGAAAGAGTGCTAGCAAGCACCAACTACATACAGGTTTACATGTGAAGATGCTCAGGGTTTTAAGAGCTACAAATCTTTGTTTTAGTCTTTTTAGTTTCTTGGCAAGATTTTCTCACATCATTGAAGAAATTGCATTTTAAAATTGCATTAAGCAGTTGTTGCATTTTAAAATTATAATAAGAGGAAAAGAGAAATATTTTAACCTAAACTTAGAATCACACACTCCCTGGGAGCCTCTTTTCCACAACCTCCCTTTGAGGGTCCCCAAAGGAGCCTCCCTCCCCTACCTAGAAAATGATGGGAACCTGGATTCTGAACCTAAGAGCATAGCATCCCAAGTGTCCAAATTGATATCTCTGAGATGGTATCACAAGAGATAGAGGATGGAGGAGCCTGTTCATTATAACCAAGATGTTGACTCTTACCCCTCAAGTCACACCATGACGCCAGAAATTCCAGGGACTTTGGATACTGGAAATTGACAAAATTTGTCTAGATGAATAGATGGCTCCAGGGAGCCTGACTAGTTGGGTCCAGGAGAGAGCTGGTCAGCTTACTTCCTCAGCTTAGCCACAAGAAATCCTCACATACACCCAAACATATTTCTCAGCCTCCCTAACACATGCAATTGCATAACTCGGCCCGCTTCCTCAAATGACCAACCCCCATCCCATGTCAGGATCCCGTGGCTTCCTCAGCCACCTGCCCAGTTCCAATCCTTGCCACTGCTTCCTCCTGCAAATGGACTTAGGTTGCAGCTGCAAGCTTCAGTGTCGCACTGTAAAAACATCCATTCTGCCATCCGCATCTCTTCTCATTTCTCTTCCCAACCCCCACATCCTTCTCTAATTATCCCAAAGAGAAGGAAGATTAAAAATTAATGCCCTGAGGATGGGAGTCAGGGATGTCATTATTCTGATTCAAACCCCAGGCATGGAAGAATCTGATCTAAGCTTTAGGAGCAAAGTAACCTAGGATGGGTTTTGGAAAACCTTGATTAATTGGAACTCACCTCGACATAACCAGATATTTTTTCCCCAATGCTGGGGTCTTCGGGGATGCCACAAAAGTGTAACAAATGAAATTTTAAAACATATTAAACATGTTAAAACATATTCAAGTAAAAATGCAATTTTCAAGGGGTGTCTTAGACTCACACAAAAGGTTTAGTCAAACCCTTACATGCCAGAGTGCTGCAATGTGCAGAATGATGAGGTCAAAGAAGTTCCTACAGAAACACTAACACAAAGGAAGACCCAGTTGCTTTCATCCACTGTATACTTCTGAAACAGAAAGGCGGGCTTTCCTTTAGGAAGACGTGCAGTGACAGAAGTTCAATCCAGAAGGGATTGTATGTGACCTTTGGTTAACCAAAGGAGTAAACCCAAATGAACTAACAGCAGCCCCTTGGCCTCCCAGTCCCCTGTCACTTCTCAAATATACCACTTGCAGGGATTCTGCCAAATAAAGGGAACTATATGAGGACAATTACAACAGAACATAATCGAGTGCTAATTGTTAAGTACTTCAAATGCATGATACCTGGTAATCCTCACCAAAAGTTTCATTATTAACCTAATTGTTACCATGAAGATGCAGAGAGTAGAAATATTAAATTATCCAGTGTAGTGAAGACCCAGAATTTTGCAATTAACAAATAACAAATAATCTAGGTGACATCGCTACTCTTCTCCCTCCAGCTGAAAACCACACTATGGGCAGTTTAAGGCAGGAGTGAAGAGTGAAGGTACAGACCATCAGGAGAAAGTGATGTCTAAGGGATCGAGTGGAGAGGGCTCTGGCCAGCATGCCAGCCCACATCCCTGAAAGGGTGCCAGCAGGAGAGTTGGCCCCACTCGCTATTCTTCATATTAGAGTCCCATCCCTCTTTTTGCTGGGGACCCAGCAATCTGGCTACAGGGAGCTCGGGTAGTACAGATCTGGAAGGCCAAGATAAATTCAGTTTACTAATGTTCAGAGCTATCTTCAGACAATTGATGTGAGTCTTTTGAATAAATGGAGAGTGGACATCTATGAGGGGCTTGGATTATTCTTAATTTATAGCACCTCCAAGGACCAAAAATAACCCAGATTTTCCAGTGTCTATAAAATTAGCACTCCCCCCCCCGAAATGCCAAATCTTCTTCCTCACTAAATATTAAATTTAAAAAATATTAACATTCACTTCTGCTGGCTGAGGAAGGTCATTTTATTAACTGGAAAGCAACCCTTAGCCAGAAGAAAGGACTGGAGATCCTCACCCACTTCTGGCTACTGACAAGCTGTGGGACATTGGGCCTTACCTGTCTGTGCCTCATGTGCTTAAACCACCAAAGAGAGACAGCATCAATTGATCTCCTGTGACAGGTGCAGAGCATGGTGTATCCAGGGATATTAAACAGACACAATCCAAAGTGTCACTGGGTCATCAGAGACCATTCCCCAGACAGAGGTGAGGAGGCTTTGAATGTTAACACCTGGGATTAGAGCCACCTGTAATGTGTCCACCACACTTGGCCAAATTCTATTCCTCAAATGCTATTCCTTTGTATCTGGGATAACTTTCCCCTTCCCTTTGTCCTCACACTGGAGTGCCACATGCCAAGATCATTGTTGGGGCCTCTCACCTAGTCCCTCTCACCTAGACTCCAGGCTATTGGATGGTAGAGATTGGACCCAGTGTGCCCTCAGGGGACTTATAGTCCTCAAACTACCTTCAGCCAACTCTCCCAGCTCTCCTGTGTATTAGTATTCTTGGACTGCCATAACCAAACACACAGGCTGGGAGGCTGAGGCCACAGCTGTATTATCTCAGATCCAAAGGCTAGACGTGCAAGGTAAAGGTCTCAGAAGGGCTGCATCCTCTACAGGCCTCTCTCCTCAGCATGCAGATAGCACCTTTCTTGTTACATCCTCATGTGGTCTTTCTTCTGTGCCCATACATCCCTGGTGTGTTTCCTCTTCATGTGAAGACACTAATCCTACTGGATTAGGGTCCCAACACTTATGACCTTGTTGAATCGTAACTGCCTCTTTGTTTTCTTTTCTCTGGTACTGGGGATTGAACTCAGGGGCACTCGACCACTGAGCCACATCCACAGCCCTATTTTGTGTTTCATGTAGAGACAGGGTCTCACTGAGTTGCTTAGCACCTTGCTTTTGCTGAGGCCAGCTTTGAACTCATGATCCTCCTACCTCAGTCTCCCGAGCCGCTGGAATTACAGGTGTATGCCACTTTAACTGCCTCCTTAAAAACTCAATCTCCAAAAACAGTCTCGTTGGGGGTTAGAGTTTCTACACAAGAGTTTTGGGGAGGATGCCAATCAAACCACAAGAGCCAGTGACCACCCCCATGAAGCCCCATAGAAAGGCTACATTCTTTATTTAGTCCTCCAGGCAGAGCTCAAGTTCCATCTCCAGGGATCCTTCCCTGACTTCTCCAAACCAGAATATAACTTAATATAACTGTCACTGCTGGTCAAATTGACTGCCCTACCACCACCACCCTGCCAAAACACTGTAAGTGCCAACAGACAAGTATCTAAGTTTATCATCATGACCCCAATGCTTCATGCTGTGGCTGGCTGGCACACAGTAGGTACTTAACAAATGAATGTGGGATGAACAAATGGATGATTGTGTTGTATGGCATTCTCCCCATTAAGACAAGGGCAGGAGCTGGGCACAGTGGCTCATACCTGTAATCCCAGCACTTTGGGAGGCTGAGACAGGAGAATCACAAGTTCAAAGCCAGCCTCAGCAACGGCGAGGCGCTAAGCAACTCAGTGAGACCCTGTCTCTACATAAAACACACAAAAAAAATAGGGCTGGGGATGTGGCTCAGGGGTCAAGTGCCCCTGAATTCAATTCCCAGTACCTAAAAAAAAGACAAGGGTATGGAGCTGGCCTAACCCCTCTGTTATCCTACCCCGAATCCTGTACCTGAGGAGGGCTCAAAGCTTACTGATTGAGCTACATCTGGTTACAGTTTCTTTCCATCCTTCTTCTATGACATGTGAACTGTACTGTGGTAGGTCCTCAATGTTCAGCTCTTGAGGTCTTAGTTAACACCCCCTCCATTCATGCCAGCAAGACAGGCAGGCCAGCTAGACAAGGACCTGTCAGAAGCAGATCAAGCTGTAACTGCTACTTCCTCCATCCCCAAAGGGGCAGCAGCAGCACACTGGCCCAGACCAAGGAGTGAGAGTTCAGCTATCTGAAAAAGGCTCAGGGGACTGGGACTGGGGCCTCATCCTCACCTGGCATGTAGGTATGCATGCATCCATCCAAACCCCTGACTGCACCATTAGCACCTTAGAGAGGAGATCACTAGAGTAGAGGATATCCTTCTAAAGCAGCAGCGTTACCACAGCCACTCACATTGGAGAGGGTGGTAGGTGCCACTCTGAGGTGCTGAATGACACTGACAGTTCCCAGATGAACATCAGTTAGATGTCATACAGGCCAATCCCACTGCAGAGTATGTGTGTGTTTCTGTGTATGTCTGCATATATACTCATGAATGACTGCAAGGAAGTTGGAAAAACATCATTTTAAAAGTAAAATCTAGTTTAAAAGACTTAGATATAAACCTAATGGAGAGGTGAAATTACAGTGAGGTCCTGGAGTCTACCAGGCAACAGAAACTGGAACCTGGAAGATGGTTAACCCTTAGCCACAAGTTTTGCATCTATAAAATGTGTGAATAAAACCTACATCCGGGCCTGAGAAAGATCTAAATGACATAGAATGAAAGGAATGCCTGGGACCTCGCTGGCAAATAGAAGGTGCTCAATTTAATTACTTTCCTTAACCTTAGTTTTTTTGTTTGTTTGTTTGTTTTTTGTTTTGTTTTTTGGGGGGGTGGGGGAGTACCGGGGATTGAACTCAGGAGGTACTTGACCACTGAGCCACATCCCCAGCCCTATTTTGTGTTTTATGTAGGGACAGGGTCTCACTGAGTCGCTTAGCGCCTCGCCACTGGTGAGGCTGGCTTTGAACTTGTGATTCTCCTGTCTCAGCCTCCCTAAGTGCTGGGATTACAGGTGGCGCCACTGTGCCCAGTTCCTATCCTTAGCTTTTTGATCAAGTTTTTAATACTTTTGAAAAAGTTCACCAAGTCTAACCATCTCTGCTTGGAAAAATTAATTTAAAACATTGTGTGTCTTGCTTTCCTTCTGTATGTAAAGGAATAGCAATCACCTTGCTGCTATAGATAGAAAACAAGTGCAAGCACATTGCTACCCAGAAGGCATGAGAAGGCACCATTCCCTCCAGAGAGCTGCCAGTCTCCTCCAGCCACCAATGTGGTTCCATCTGAGATCCATCCCTCTCCATCAGCTAGGTTGTCACTAACTCAAATCCTCTTGTTTCTGCCTTTAAATAATCTCTTCAATTTACCTTTTGCTATTCTACTCACCAGTAGAATAATTAATTAAATGTCCTTAATTAAATTTTTTGATCACTGCAGAGAACTCCTCCTAAATGTCTGCTTGAATTTTATATCTCCCTCCTCTGTCCATGAGTGGATAACATAGTAAATATTAGAGGATCAGATTCACTTTCATCATTGCAAAAGAAAAGGAATCTCAAACCAACACTTACCATTCATTCCTTCCACCAGTATTTACTAGAAGCCTACTATGCACCAGGGGATGGAGAAATGGACAAGATCAGGTTCCTCCTCAAGGAGCCAACAGTGTGGCTCAGAGGTGTGACACGTGGGAAAACATCCAGGACCTAAGGAGAAGGCAGTGAACCAGCCTGCACTTGAGTGAAGTGTGGAAACAGAAGAGCATCTATTCTTACAAAGGATGGATGAGGAATCTGGGAGTAAGGGCCTTGTTCATGATACATAAGCAAAACACAGAGGTGAAGGGCAATGTGAGGGCTGCTCAGGGAACAGCCATCAGAAGTTAGGAAGAAAAGATTTGAGTTAGAATGTGAGAGCGTGGTAGTCTCAGCAATCCCCATCGACTGAATACTATGTGCCAGGCACAGAGCATGCATCTTACAAGCTGTGCATAAATACCACTGGGGAGACAGTTCACAGAGGTTGCAGAATATCTCCAGGTTTGAAGCTGAGGTCAATAATAATCCATTTACGTCTTAGCTTTCACTCATTAACATAGTGTCAAGTGCTAAGGCCTGGGGAGATGGCTTGTTGTGGGGATACAGTGGGGAAATCTCTATTAGGATGATAATAGTTATACTCTGGATAAAGTGACTCAGCCACAAGTGGATGGTAGACTGGAAGTTAGGTAGGAAGCTATGCCACCTTCCAGGAAAGAATTCCTGCACCCGAAACTAGGGTGGTAGAAACGAGAGCAGTCAGGAAGTACCCAAGTCCACCGTGGCCAGGGCCAAGCATGGCTGAGGACTGAGTGAAGGAGTCGTGGGCATGGGGGAGGGGATGGAGAAGGTCAGATGAATCTGATCTGCAGCCACAGTGACAGGGAAGTACAGGGGGCCATTTATACACATGAAGAGAAGAGGCTGATAGGATGATAATGCATTCCCCAAGGAAGGACAGAATTTGGGTATCCAGAGCAGCTCAGCCAGCCCTGGAAATTTTAATTACATGAAGCCCAAGTTCACCCTCTCCAAAGTCATTTTTAAAACTGGCTCCAGGAAGCTTTCATGCTGAGAAGCTGTCAGCCAGGAGAATATCCAAACTAAACCACTTCTGTCACCACTCAGCCGTCGGCAGCTTTAGAAAACCCCCTGAACAATTCTTATTTTACAGCGTTCACTCTCTGTGGCAAAGCTCTGTCTGTGAAGGACCAGCTTCTAAGGAGGAGTAGAGGAAAACTGAGCAAAAGTCACTCCCTGGGCTGATCAATGGGTGTCTGTTGGGGGAAATTTTATTTCTCCCAGCTCTGCTAGGTAAGTGGGTTCTTAGAGCAAGGAACAATACTTACGTGGCTGAGGTTCTGTCCATGGTGACTTGCAGCCCCCTGCCTCCCTGGCTTTTTCCCGACTTCAGCGCAGAATTCTATTCTGACAGGGAGGCAGAAGGAGCTGCCATCCATAGGTGGCACCAAGATAAGTCACCAAAAGGGAAGAGATGCACTTTGAGAGCTCTGAACGGCACCTGCCCCCTTGCAAGGTGTGATGAGCACCTTCCAGTCTGAAGTCCACCTCCTGATCTTTCCATGGCCAGCCGCCTCTCATCACTGAGGTCTGTACTCAGAAGAAACTCCCTCGGGAGGTGACCCCCAACATCATCTCCTGAGGTGGGAGATGTTCCAGATCTTGATTTGTGTGGTGGTTGCACAGGTGTGCAAAAGGTACAACCATCGATTGACCTGCAAACTTAAAAAGCATGCACTGTATTGGATCTAAGCTATATCTCCCTAAAAAAGGAAATGAAAAAGTGATCGTAAAAATGAAATCTTCCAGCCAGGTGTGGTAGTGCACGCCTGTAATCCCAGCACCTAGGGAGGCTGAGACAGGAGAATCACGAGTTCAAAGCCAGCCTCAGCAACGGCAAGGCGCTAAGCAACTCAGTGAGACTCTGTCTCTACATAAAACACAAAATAGGGCTGGGGATGTGGCTCAGTGGTTGAGTTTCTGAGTTCAATCCCCAGTACCAAAAAACAAACAAACAAACAAACAAACAAAAGAAATCTCCTCCTCCCTCACCCATTTCACCACTTTACCCTATTTACTTTCTTTATAGCAGAGACCACTGTCGGCAGAAGTAGTTCTTTGCCTATCGTCTAGGTTCAGAAAGGCACTATCCAGCCTGGTAGCCACCAACCACATGCAGCAACGAAAGTTTAAATTAATTAAAACTAAATAAAATGGAAGAATCAGGTCCTTGTTCGCACTGGCCACATTTCAAGTGATCTGTGGCCAGATACCATGAGTGGCTACTGATACATAGAGTGCATAAGCAGAATGTCCCACCATAGCAGGAGAGCACTGGGCCTGACTGTAAGCTCCAGGAAAGAAGAGCACTTAGCTGTCCAGTTTATACTTAGCTCATAGAATGGTGCCTGGCACATGGAAGTGCTTCATAAATACTGTTGAGGAGACAGAATTTTGTTAATATCAAAAAAAAAAAAAACCCACAAAAAAACAAAAAACAAATTCACAGAGCCAGAAACAAAGACTGGGAAACAACCTAAACCTAAATGCATCTATATGTGATAAGTTACACATATTTTGGCAATTCCATAGTGAATCTCTATTCAGCTGTTAGAAGACAGAAGGCAGGTGTTTGTGTAATGATTCAGATATCTGCATGAGATTAAAAAAAAGTGTCCTAAAAATATATACAATATAATTCAATTTTATCTCAAAACAAAGCAAAATTCAAAAGTGATATAGACCTAACTTAACGACAGTCACTGATGGATAAAATTAGGGAAAAGAGAAACTTACATTTTGTATTTGTATGTGTATGTATTTGCAATGTATAGACATTATTTGAGTATTTAAAACAAAATCACAGGTCACTCTCTAATAAAAAAGGGAAAACATGTAATCTGACATTGCAATCTGTCCCAAGGATATATAGAGCATTCCTTAAATGTTTACCAACTTATCAGTTTTATTTCATTTAATCTTAATGATATCCCTATAATTAAATATTATTGTTCTTTGTCGAAAATATAAACTCTGAAGATCAGAGAGGTTAAGTAGCTTTGCCAGAGTCACACAGCTGTCACATAGTACAATTGGCATTTGAACCCAGCTTTCTGATTCTACTGCTCATGGCACTCTTCACTGCAGAATACACACACAAACGTCCCCAAAGAGCCAGATCCCAAATGAGCCCTGAATTAGCTACTCCATCCATATGAAAGTCCAAACAAGGACTAAACTACAACCAGGTACAGGAGAAGCAGCTTTTGTTCCTAGGCAGTAGGAAACTCAGCAGCATTGAAGCTATTTAGTCTTGGACCTTGTCATTCATCTTATCCCACAATTGTCCTTCCCTGAACATCAGAGAGAGAGAAAGAGAGAGGGAGGAGAGAGAGAGAGAAGGAGAGCGAGCGAGCGTGCGCAATGCCATGAAGATCCCATGCCAGCGAACACTTGGTGACTCGGGATGCTGTGAAGACAAGACTCTGGGCTCCCAGCAGATGCGTAGATGGTGCCTTTGTTACATTTCAGCCAACCCCGCCCCCCAGGGGGAGTTCCCACTCACCCAAGGTATCCGAGCCAAACACTGCAGAGTTGCCTTTCAGCTCCTGGACAACACATTTCCAGGCTGCAGGCCGGGAGTCTTGTTTAGCTTCACACTTGATGCAAATGGGGAGTGTGTTTACCCACAAACACACACGCACACACTAACAGAAGCTGCCGCTGCCAACAGAAGCCGCTGCAGTGGCGGTATTTCTGGGAGCCCAGAATTGTACTATAGCAACGTAGAGCTCCATCACAATGCCTATCAGGAAAAACAATCTAATCCCCTCTAAGCAAAGTTGCAACCACTGCCCAGAAAATTCAGTAGAAAATGAAATGTAATACTCTATTAAGCCTTATTTTGCCAGTGCAAGTGAGAGCTTACCCATGCATGGAGAGTCATTAAAATGGATCTTACATATATCATTATAAATTTAATAATCACCATGACGGCTAGAGTTCAAGTTAAAATGAATGTCAGCTGAGCATGACCAATTGATGTTACCCCAGCTGCCGCCGAGCCTCACTTGGGGTTACATTCTACTTGCAGCAGCTCCGTAGTACATGTGGACCAGAGACAGCCAGAGCCCAGAACAGATGGGAAATGCAGACAGCTATACCTAGCCAAGGAGAAGCCATCATAATTGCATATTATCTCGGTGTACCAGCCCAATTAAAATTGTCTACAGTGTCAGGGATCCCAAATGTTCTTCCATCAAGTGTCTGCATACCAAACTTGGCTTATACTCAGTCAAATGCAGTCAATCTTGGGTCCCGTGCACAAGAATTATCTATTTTCCCGCTATCTCTCAGAAGGTCTAGTGGGCCATGCCTTTAATAAATCAAACACCACAAAACAAATTCCACTTATCTAGTTGCCTGATAGTGGGTATTCTCCCTGAATTACAGGGAGTCTAGTATCTGGAGTGGATTTTTTTTTTTTTTTTTTTTAGGAATGGAGTCAGTATCCATGTTTTTAAAATGTATTTCAATTTATTTTTATCCTTTGAGAGGCAGCGTAAAACCCAATACAAAATCCTTTTCTCATACAGAGAGAGAAAGCACATGCTAAAACTGTAAATAAGATTAGGAAAACCAGTTTTCACCTCCATGTGTATTTTACACTAGGGAGAGTCGATCTTTGAGACTCACTAGGAGAGGGGGATATTCATACCACACTGAGAGAAAATCAGAAGTTTTTCTACATTTCCATGACATTTCATAGGAACTACCAGAAATTATTCTTCAGATGAAGCAGATTCCGGCTCGGCTTGTGCATATTAACCATTGGTCACCCCTGGGTGACCAGCTCTGGCCCCAGGAGCAGAGAGACCCAGCTTCGCCTTCCTTCCTTGACAATCAGAGACTCCTTGCTACTCCTAGTGTGTCTGGCTTTTAAAGACAAGTTGAACTTTAACTGGTAGGCACAAGTCCTGCATGATGGTGGCTTTCAGACTGATGACAGCAAATGACCTATGCTCAACAAGCCATTTTAAATGGTTGTGACAATCTCACAGATGAGGCCAAAGAGTACAGTACGATGTATTTGATTCATAAACACAAGAGCCAGAAGACCACACAGGAGAACAACTCAAACAAAACCACTGCTGTCAGGAGCAACATTTCCGAAAGGTGCTAAGAACATGTGAATTCCAAAGAGGCTTCAGTACAAACACACTCATATTTGACTTTGAGAACACCAGTACTTTAACTCCTTTGACTAGAGCTTATAAATCTTTGCTTTTCTGGCACTCAGGACTCTTTTTCTTTTTCTCTCCCCTACCCATCACCAAGTCAGAGCACAAAACATAGTTATCAGGACAAGGCGAATCACAAGTGCCACCCTGCCTCTCCACCAGAGAAAGACCAGCAAATGAAATCAACCAACAGCAAAACCCTGACGATCTCTTGGGCTTTGAATCACACATGGCCATTTCAGCACCAGGCACGGAGGGACAAAGAAAGTTCTGCCACTTACCCTCTTTTGATCTTCCAGTCCATGGGTAACTGGCTTTCTCTTCTGCTGTTGGCTGGACTCAGAAATCGATTCCATTTCCCAGGCATAAAATCCCCCGTCTTCTTCAGCAAGGTTTCCAAATCCACAGAAGAACGAAATCACCCAAAGTGACACCTGCACTCCTCCAGACACGGCTCCCGCCCGCCCAGGACTCAGCGCTGCCCCTTCAAAGGTCTTGCTGTCTTCTTAAAAGCCACCGGGGAACCTCGCCCACCACCACTGCCACAGCAAGGAGGGCAGCTGCTGCTGACATCATGAGAACTGGGACTTGGGTTTTGCGGTAGGTCTGAGATTCACTTCATGAGAACCCAAAGGACAGATTCGGGCAACCCAGAATCCATGTCCTGGGGCACATGCCACATTACTGCCCCAGAAATCCTCTTCCTCACTGTCTCCTTGGCACAGATAATTTATATGTCAATAACAATGTAAATGGGCATTTAATCCACCGAGCTGATAGCATCCACATCCCTCTCCGGCAGCCCCTGGCTCCCATAAATCACCACAAAAGCCGCGCGGCCAGCCGCCCCTCACAGTTCCTGTGAGCGTTCATCACAGCAGTGCTCCCCGCCTGGCTGTCATCCTCCTTCATGGAGTGAGACTCATACCTGAGGAGAAAATGTTCAATAGTCAGATTTGTCTTTTGTGCAGAAGCACAGGTTTGAGCTGTCTTGCCTACCATCTGGAGCCGCAAAGTGAGGCCTACAATCAGAGCAGCAGTCGGCAATCCTCCGAACCCCTCGATACTCTGATCACATCCGCGGACAAGCAACCTGGGGGGCTTCATGGATTCCTCGCTTCTCCTGCTCTTGAATAGCACACCAGAGCTGGAAATGTGTTATCCTGGAAACCTATGTGGGGTGCAGCGTCCTCATCATAACAGAAGCAAGACGCCAAGGTATGGTGAGACGGGGAAGCAATGGTCTGTGAAGCAAAAAGCATCAACATTTTTCCCCCAATTACAGCTGCAGGAGACAGCGTATGGCAGGCGAGACTGCGGGGTCCACTGGGAGGCAGAGAGAGCAGCCTAGATCATCTGAGGACTGAAAGGCAACTGTGTTGTGGAGCTGGAGCCGCATTCCCTGCCTGGGAACCTGCAGGCAGAGCAGACACCCAGTCACCTCCTGGCTGACGTCACAGAAGCTCCAAGGGACAGGGAGGAGGAGAGAAGAGGGGACCTCTGCACCAAGGAAAACATGCACACTGGATGTGCCCTTCCATGAGTGGTTTGAGGGCTGGAGACACATCTGAGAATCCTCATGAAGATGCATCAATAAATAATGATGAATGCCTCTTAACACCAGCCCCAGCAGGAAAGAAAGGCAAAGGGGAAAAATGACCTTAACTAAAAGGAACTAGTTTCTTGCCAGCATTTCTAACCAAGTCCTAGCCATTCTACAATTCAGTCTGCGCCAGCCTCCGGGAGAACTGTAGCCAGATCCGGCCATAGCCAGCACTAGACATAAGCCCCCAGATCCTCCCTCGCAGCTGTCCTGACTGGCAGCTACTTTGGAATGAGGCCGAAACCATCCCCTGTCACAAAAGGCTTCCGTACAGCTCAATGCCAGGTTGAAAGGCGGATGAACGTGAGACTTGGCCATAAAGGGCTTGTGAGGAGGAAGAAGAGGATGAGGGGATGCTTGGGAGAGATGCTGCAGAAGGGCTGTAAACTTACAGGTGCATCCCTGTTAATTTGAAGCCTTGCCCTACACCACCTGAAACACCTGGCAAGAACAGATTTCTACAAGTCAAGTCACAATGTTCTAATTTTGGTTAAGAATTCCTGAGGAGCCAAATGTTCACAAGAGGGGTACCCAAGGGTGGCTGACATTAGTGGTAGCATGACTGAAGCCCTCCATGCTCCCAGGATATAACTGAGCTCCCAGAGAGGGATTGACACCCTCTGGTTGCTCGCCATGACTATAGCTCTTTCAAGCAATCCCCAGCACAGGTAAAAACTCAGATCTATTCTTTTTAGCTCCAGACCACAATGCAAGTAAACTCTGGCAAACTGGGTCCAAGTAGGACCCCTTCCTGAATCTCCACTCAGACTAGAAGACTCAGATTTGGGTTTGAGTTTCAACTCAGCAACTTCCTCATTGTATGACATTGAACAAATATCTTAACCTCTCTGATCCTCAGTTCTCTCCGCTTAAAATGAAGATAATGGTGACACAACAGTTTGGAAAGATCAAGATCACTTATTAACACAGAGTATGTAAACAAAGTATAACATGCATTGAGTACATGAACTGCTAACATGTACTGGATGTGTGCTGAATACCAGGCATGACTTGCTGCTTTACACTCATTCAACAGATCTGCCAAGTACTTTGGTACTTTGCTATATGCCAATTATCTTCCTTCTAATAGGGTTTCTTCCTCCCACTCCCCACTCCCCACCCCCGTGTTAAACACAAGACAAGCGAGGTCAAGTAACTTACCTAAAGTCATACAACTGAGAAATTGTGGGTCTGAGATTCAAACCCAGCTTTGACTTTAAAGTCTTCGCTTATATCCATGCAGCCCTGGAAAGATCCCTGTTATCTGGCTTTTCATAAGCAGCCTGAGTTCAGAGTGCGCACTTTTTATAGCTCCTGTCTCCCTTCATGAATAATAATAAGAAAAAAAGAAAAGAAAAAAAAAACAACCCAAGTTCTCAGAAGGGTCTCCTCCTCCAAAGGCCCTCCCTGGAAGGGCTGCTTCATTGGCAGCTCTGGGCTCTCTCCATATCTGAGAATAGCTCTGCACGTTGCACCAGGCTCCTGTGCTAGAGCTTTCTCCCCAGTGAGACCCTGTCACATCCCATCATGCCAGCCGGCACACATGACCCAAGTGAACATGAGGACAGACGTTCTGGCCACAGAAATACCTCCCCACCAGCAGGGAGTGGGAAGATGGTCAACACCTCCTGTGAGCCTTTGTTTTTTCTAGTAGTCAATCTCGACCAGTTCTGAGGCTCTTGCTGTCCTTGTGTCCTTGTGTCCTTATGCGTGGGGTAGGGGTAGGGGTGGTCACAGAAGAAAGGATAGAAGGATGCTGCTGTTAGCTAGCTGTCATATCCAATCTGTTTCCTGATTGGCGGGGGGTGGGGACTTCATGAGAGCAAAGTCTGGATGTAAATGGTCTGGTTTCTCACTGCTAGAAAAATCTCAGGAAGTTTAAATACACTTGGAGGAAAACAGAGCCAAAAGGCAGGACCAGGAGAACATTGAACTAGACTGTTGAGAAGTGGACATGGTTGCTGGATTGGTCCCTAAATGCAGCCATCTATCAGCAGCTTCTCTTCTCTGGCATGAGTCAGTCAGCAGCAGCAGCCACAGGACAGAGTAGAACAAGGAGAAGACTTAGTGGGTTACACCATGAGATTGGAGTGGGGAGCAGTGTGCACAAGCCCCATCTTCCCAGGAAGTTCAGAAGACAAGCCTAGCCATATTGAAGATACCCTGGACACACTGCCAGGATTTTCTCCTGACTGGTCAAAATACAGTCTCCCAAAGGCTTTAACCTTTCATTCCACATCTGTCCAAATCCTTCCTTTTCCTGAGCAATCCCAGAGGAATAAATAAATAAAGACAAGTTCAAGTATAGACCAGCACATAGGAGGACAGGAAAGGGGCTGGTCTTAGAGGTAGAGGCATCAGCAGAGAGACCTACTGGTCCCTCCTGCAGGAAACCCAATTCCCTGGTACAGACTAATTCGAGATTCCAGGTACCAGACAAGTCATAGTCTAGGCCTTACCAGGTGGAACTATGAGCCCATTTTATAAGTTTTGGCAAGCATACTTAAATTCTCCAAAGTTTTCAAAATTGGGCAATGCCTCTTTGACCTTTGCATTCCTCTGCCACCCTCCAGCAGCCCCTGCCTCCCCACCCAAACTTCTTCCTCCTGGTGGCCGCCAAGACTGGGGAAACTGGTTTTAAACCTGGATAAACCTTAGAGGGTGGGGGGTGCTGACCTGTTTCATCTTACAAGTGAAGTTAAGCTTCTGAAACAAGGGTGCATCCGTCTTTCCAATAGTCTAATTAACACTCATAACCAACACAGCATTTTTAATTACTCTTTGGTGCCAATAGGGGAATCTGAGGAGCTTCTTGGAAACCTAGCATTTCGTTAATCAATAAATAAGTTACATACTATGGACCAAAAACAAAACCAAAAAAGAACCAAAGAGTCATGGTGGTTTGGGGAACTGGATTTTTTATGTTTTTGTTTTGATTTGCGGGGGATAGGGATTTTTTGCTCCCAAAGGGAGTTGGGGAGCAGGATACTTCTCAGCCTCCAGGAGGGCTGAAGGAGCTGCCAACCCCAGTGCCCTTTATCTGGGTGGGAGAGGCGGCAGAGCATGCTCCCGCCTCTTCCCTGAAGAAAAGAAAGGATCGCACACAAAAATAAGTCACTAGGGCCCCAGCTGGGCGGCGCGGGCTGCTGCTACTGCTGCCGCCAGAGTCCCTTTGCCTGCAAGAAAGGAGCTGGCTCAGCCGAGCGCACGCTTGGCTCCTGGAGCTTGGGCGCCCCCTCCCAGCCCGCCCGCCGCCTGCCTCGCTTTCCTGGCCGCCTGCGGCTACCCTAGAGCGTGGGAGAACCGAACAGAGGCTCGGCCTAGTTGGCCTGGCTCCGATTCACCTACACACACACAGATACGGACAGACACGGTAAGGAGACAGACACTGACTGACACTGACATAACAGACACTCACAGACATCCAGACATACACACAGACTTAGAGATACACACCCAGCTACCTACAGAAGCTCTGATCACACGGGGAAGCACACCCACCCAGAGAGACAGGCGCAGACAGGTACTAGACCCACATTGGGAGACAGACATGGCTAGAAAACAGAAGCACAGGAGAAAAACACACAGGCTCATAAATACACCGAGACAGGCACACATAGAGGAGGACACACAGGCAAGCCTAAAACACAGAGATGCCGACAGAAGAACCCACAACAGTGATACTCAGACAAGAGCCCGCGGAGAGGGCGTTCACAGACACCCACGCCAACAGCAAGCACAGAGACCCAGACGCAGGGATCTACTCTGAGACACAATCGAGCAGAGGTGGGACACACAGGGACACACAAACAGAAACACAAGAACACGCACAGAGAGATCGCCTATCCTCAGGCGCATATACCCAGAGGGACACACAACCACTCTGGATAGGGGCGTGCACAGTGTCGGCGGAGGCCAGGGGAAAGTGCGCCCTGGAGCTTGCAGAATCCTCTCAGAGCAAGGCACAGCGCCCCCAACCCCGCATCAGCTAAGGAAGAGTTTCCCAGAGCATCTCTGAACAAGGGCCGCCCGGCCGTTGGCGTGCGTATGTGGCTGTACATCTTCCCGCCTGGTTTCTGTGCTCTAGTGGGGTGATTTCAGAGCCCTCCCGCCCCCAGACCTCCTCCAGCACCCCTGAGCAGAGGTGTAGCTTCTGAACCTTTCAGTGAGGAGCCAACTCTCTCCCTCTAAAGCAACCACAGCCCTGTTCTGGACCCCTGAGCCTAACCCAGAGCATCCCCAAGTCCTCTTCTCCTTGTCCCTCCAGTAGCACAGCAAACTTTCCCCAGGCTGGTCCTGGCACCCAGCAGCCCTGCCCACCCTGACCTCTGGGGAGGTAGTGCAGGAGACTCTTACCTGCACCCACGCCAGCTTCGCGGAGCCGCTGCTTCCAGCTGGTCTCACACTGTACTCTGGCCGGCTCCTCAGCCCCGGCCGCTGCCACTGCAGCCGCTCCTTGCCCTCGCGTTACCCGGGAAACCGCCTCCTCCTCCCTCCTGCCAGCCAACCAGTGCGGTTCACATGGCGCCTCGCAGCCAATGGGCAGCCTCGCCATCCCGGTCCCTTTTCTGGGTCCCGAGTCTTTCCCAGGCTAGGGGGCCGGGGAGAGAGGCAGGGTTCTCTCCAGATCTACTGCTATTGGAGGGCCAGCCCCTAGGGGATGACAATCATCTCCTAGCGCCATTCTTTTGTGGGACAGACGTACCTGACACTTTAAATAAGACGGTTGTGGCTGGAGAATCTGAGTAAGAAGACACCTCGGGGCACGTGGCTCAGCCTGTCACCGAATCCAGGTTTCCTGTAGACAGGTTCCCACCAGGGAGCTGTCCAGCCTATGTTAAGAAGCCTCTAAATGGAGTGCCTGCAATCTCTCAAAACTGCTTCTTCAGTGACTTCCCTGCTGCAGAGCTCAGATTGGGAGCAAGTACTTTCCAACGGGGAACTCAAATCTGCCTTAATGCCAAGAGCCATGTTTGCTCTCTTGGAATGGCAGAAAGAAGTTCCTTGGGCCTCTTAACAGCCAAGTCTTTGGAAACCATAAGACAGACCACCCAATCCCTCAGGTGACCCATCTCAGGACAGTTCTTCATTTGTCTTGTCTTTCCCCAGGGCCATTTGAAACCTGAGAGTTTTATGCTCAGCTGTGCCCTTCCCTCTCTTTTACAGAATGGTTAAGTACATAGTGCAAGGTGGAAGAATCTCCAGAACCCAGTGCAAATTGCAAATAAGAATTTGAACAAATGAAAACAAAAACTCTCTCATCTAAGCTGAGGTCAGGTCCCAAGATGGAGTAAAAGGGAGACCAGACATGTTCTGAGTGGTGCTACAATGGACATTTTCACTCATTCATTCATATCTTTCTTTCTCCCTCCTCCTCTATCTCCTCCCCCTCCTCCTCCTCCTCCTCCTCTCTCCCTATTTTTCTTATTTAATTATCTATTCAAAACTTGCTTCATCACATGCAGTGTCCTAGGTGGGAAGGCAAGGAATCATTCCAATTTGTCCTGGCAGGAAGGTAGTCTGGCCTTTCAGAAGCCTAGAGATGCCACCAGGCTGCAGGGTCTGTCTACAGTCACAGATAGGTCTTCCCATACCACCTCCTGGTGAGGGTCATGTGAACCTAGCATTCTGGGCCCAGACATCAGAGAACAGAAGCTGAGGACACTCATTAAAGCAGAAGGCTAACCCTGCTGCTTAGCCCGATTGGAAGCTCAGGAAGTGGGGCAAACTTATCTACCATCAGAATGGAAGGGACTGATGAGAATCAGACAGAGTACTCAGCTGTATCTCTGCCCCCCCAGCTAGGAAGGAGCCCTCGCTTATAGACAACAGAAGGGCCAGCTGCAAGAATGTGGGGATGGTAGAGGTGAGAGAATTACTGCTGAGGTGAAGTTCATGCCCACTGAAACATACCTGCATACATTACACTTCTGGGTCCTGCCCTAGAGGGATCCTGCTGTGATCTGAATGTTCCCACCAAAACTCATATTGAAATCTAACCATCACTGTAAGACAGTATGAAGTGGCACCAGGTGGAACTTTTAAGAGATCATTAAATCATGAGGGTTCAGGATCAAGGCATTCATGGATTAATGGATTAATGGGTTATCTCATTAATGGGTTATCTTTTTGTAGGTTAATGGGTTATCTCAAGAAAGGGTCTATTTTAGAAGCCAGTTTGGCTATGCCTCTTGTATGAAACTTTACTATCAAGTGATGACCTGTGCCATCTTGAGATTCTGCAGAAAGTCCCTACCAGCAGGGAGTCCCTCACCAGTGAAACCCTTCAACTTTGGACAGTCCAGTCTCCAGAATCATGAGCTGAATAAAACTTTTATTCCTTATAAATTACTCAGTCTGTATTATTCAGTTAGATCAACAGAAAACAGATTAAGACAGGTCCATTGAGACTGGCAACTGAAATCCAAATAAGTGTCTTTGAGGTCATACAAGGAGGAAGGCCATTATAAGAATGGTGAGAGGTGGCAAGATGTGCAGCTGTAGGGAAGAGGATATAGTTAGAGGAACATAGAACTGAAGCAGATAGCCAAAGCTGAAGTCTCCTCTCTACCGCTTACTAGCTGTGTGACATTGTTTCTGAACCTAGATTTCTTAGTCTATAAAATAGGGTGGTTAATATTCCTCTGCACAGAGACATTCTGAGGATCAGATGGACTATGAGTAAGCACATACTTGGGCCTTGAAGAGAAGAACTTTTACCAATAGATGCAGTTTTCCCTTATGATGGTTAGTTTTATGTGTCAACTTTATGCAATTTGGGGTAAAAAAAAAATAAACTAGTCTGGTTATTATAGTGAATTTGTTTAGGTCTGATTGACATTTAAATTGCTAGGCTTTGATGAAAGCATATTACTCTCCATAATATGGGTGGTCAGTTGAAGGCCTTGGGGAGCAGACTGAGGTCTCTGAGGAAAAAGGAATTCTCTCAAAGTATATATCCTATAGGTTCTGTTGATATGGAGAACCTTAAATAATACAGCCTGTTCCTGGATGATAAAGATTTGCTAGGCTAATTCAAAGAGCAGAGACAATCAGGTGGCTGAATCTGCAGCCTGATCACATGCCTGCAAGCTGCTAGGACATATTTCCCCAAGTCTAGGACAGCTGAGTGTTGACTTCAACCCACCGTGCCATGCAATGATCTTTCCCCTACTGCATGTAGGGGTCCTGGAGGATGTTTTTCTGAAAGAGCTAAGCTTTCTCTCCTGCCACTATGCCACTAACTCCAGTCCCAACTGTACACTAGGATCCAGGAGGGCAGAGTCTGTCTTATGGAGATCCCCCACACACCCCACAAACACACAGACACAGATCTCATCTGAGACTTGCAGTGGCAAAAGTCCTAACACCTACTCCAACGGCAAGGCCATTTTTGCACCAATTGAGGATGCACACATTTTAAAACCTTAAGCACAAAATTGTCCTCTCTCCTGTGTTCAGTTCTCTCTGAATTGGACACAAAGCCAGTTGGTCAACAGAACAGGAAAGGAGATGGCAATGGCCTTTTGAAAAAACCTTTTTTGGACTGTGAATTTCTTTTTAACCTTTGGGGACCCAAGTCTAAGAATTTCCCTCCAAAATCTTTGTCAGAATTGGTTGTTCCCCTGCTTGGAATACCTCAGTGTTTTGTTACCCTTTCTTTTACAGCATTTGCCATCCCACAATCATCTCTTTTCATATGTATCTCCATTGGTAGCTGTTTTAGTCAGTTTTTCATCATTGTGAACAAAAGACCTGACAAGAACAATTTTAAGAAGGAACAGTTTACTTGGGGCCCATGGTTTCAAAGATTTGTCCATAAATGGCTAATTCCATTTCTCTGAGACTGAGGTAAGGCAGAACATCATGGAGGAAGTGTGTGGTGAAGGAAAGCAGCTAGGAACATGGCACCAGGAAGCAGAGTGAGTGACCACTACCCTCACCAGGAGAAACTATATACCCTGAAGGGACACCCCAATGACCTCCTCTTCCACCCACACCCTACCTGGCTACAGTAATCCTGCAGTTAACCACTATCAGGGGATTAATTCACTGATTGGGTTAAGGCTCTCATAACCCAATCATTTCACCTCTGAACTTTCTGGCACTGTCCCACACATGAGCTTTTGGGGGACACCTCATATCATTCACACAATCCTGCCACAAATTTTATTTGTTCAATAAACATTCTGAAACAGAGTAGTGGACAAGGTAGGGAAAGTCCCTGCTTTGATGGTGACAGTGAAAGATGACAGAAAATAAATATTTAATCCACATAATGAGAGTAGGACTATTAGAGCTCTGCAAGAATAAACACAGGATGGTATACTAGAGAATGACTCAATGCTTTCTTCAGTCGGATAGTTGCTGTTGACTTCTTGAGGAAAAGAACTTTAAAGTGAGATCTGAATGGGGAGAAGGATGCATCCATGCAAGGATCCAGGAGAACATTCCAGGTGGAGGCAGCTGCTAGTGCAAAGGTCATGGGCAGATGGCAGAAAAACAAACTTGGTATGCTCATGGAGCAAAAAGGTGTCAATGCAACTGCAGCAGGGAGACTTAGAGGGACAGCAGTACAGGATGGATGTGAAGAGTGGATGGAGCCATTGAGTTCGCTAAAAGGAGACTGGATTTTATTCCAAGTGCTATTGGAAGCCATGGAGTATTTTGTGTTTGAAAGTGGCCTGATATGATTTAATAGAACACTGCTTCATGGAGAATGAACAAGAATGGAAGCAGGGTTTGCTCAGGAGCTCTTACAGAGCTCAGGCAAGAGTCCACTGGACTGGGACAGAGATCAAAACAAAAAGACAGATTTGGGGAAGACTTTGGAGTCATAATCAACAAGATTTCCTAAAGGACTGGAGGTCGTGGGAAGCAAATGGTATATAATGTCTAGATTTTCTTTTTACTTGAATTTTAAGGAGCATTTCCTCAATGCAAAAATCATCTCATATTTTTCTTTTCTATGCTCTGCACTTGGAAAAGAATGTAGGACATGATATGCTCATCAAATGTCTGGATGGATGAATGGATAGGTGTGTTCATTCCTTAGAAACACCTTGTTCAAGCTGGGAACAGTGGCACACACCTATAATCCCAGTGGCTCTGGAGGCTGAGGCAAGAGGATTACAAGTCCAAAGCCAGCCTCAGCCACTTACTGAAGCCTTAAGCAACTTAGCAAGAAGATCTTGTCTCAAAATAAAAAAGAAAGGGACTGGGGATGTGGCACAGCAATTGAGCACTCCTGGGTTCAATTTCTGGTACCAAGAATAAAAAATAAAAAAATACTTTTTTCACATCAGCCTGTGAAAAAAGAGCCCATGGGCTAGCAGGGACAGGAGAGGGTGCACTCTTTTCCTTTTCTATAACCCTGCATGATACTAACTTTATCCTCCCTCAGCATCCGTCCTTTCCATTTCTCCTAACATGTCAAACTATTCTTACTCTATACTCCCTCATTTCAACCCTTCCCTCCATACATACCCTTTAAGTTTATGGTATATTATATCCATATGATTATGTTTTCTTGCTTCACTAGCCATTTATCTGATGCATTTTATTAAGTGCCTGCATATGCCAAGAACTTCCATGTCTTTCCAGGATGATCTCACTGATGAGAATTCACCAAGTATCAGGAGATCTGTGAGAAGTCAAGGGAGCTGACTCAAAGGTCTGCAGTCAAGGACACAGTGCTCAGGTCTTCCTTCAGAGTCTGCTGGCTCTTACTTCACTCACAACTTTAATGGGGCTGGCGTTTCATTTCCCAGCCCACAACAAATCAGAGGAAGCCACTGATTGCTACCAGTTAGCAAACTGACAACTATAGGAAGTAAGAGAGGACAATCTGACAGCCAGAGAGGGGCCCAATAAACTATGAGAAATGAAGCAAAGGATCTGAACAAGCTGGGCCTGGACCTGTTGTTTTGTTTCTCATAGGTTGATTGGAAAACAAACCAAAGGAAAGAGAAATAAGAGCTGATTCCTGCATTGAGGGGGTGCTCCTTCAGTGAGTGGGCAATCAATCTTGCACATCGCATCCATTCATTAGGTCCTGTGGATCCATCAGAGTGGTGACTGGGAACTTGACAGAGGTCTTACGGATCAGGGGAGGTTTGGATACCAGAAACCTTTTCATATAAATTGGATAATGGAATTTCATGGGCAAGCCCAGGGTTACTAAAAAAGTACAATGTCAAAAATGCCTTAAGTTTTGGCTAGTCAATATTTTATATTAATAAAACTATTCATTGCAATTTATTGAACAACTCTAAGACATGCAAGGGGCTCTGAATTGACTTCACTGGAGTCCCACAACAACTCAACTAATAGGTGCTGTTGTCATCCTCATTTCTGAAGGAGGAAAGAGAAGACAACAGACTCAGAGGGGTGGAGTAACTTCTCTATGCCACAAAGCTAGTTAATAGCGGATATTTTATGACCCAATCAAAAGTTGAAGGAGAGTATGGACTGAATGCATTTCTTATTTTTCATTCCTCTTAATGCTTAGCATAGATTTGGACATGCAATAAGTCTCCAAAGGAGGAGATTGGGCTTTATTCATTCAATAATTTGCCCCAGGAGTTGTGCTGGTACAAGAGATGCATCAGAGAGTAAACCCAGCAGAACCCACCCTCAGAGGGAAGCAACGAGAATGGATGAATCTATTCCACAGTTTCAAGAACATCTATTTGTTGTAATCATATTAAAACACAGTTGTAGATCTTTTAGAAACAGCTGAATTTTCACTCTTAAAAAAGTAAATACCGGGCAATAGTAAAGTTAGAGGTTAGGATATGTAGAAAAGTCACCACCTGCCACCAGTATTGTCCCCACTTTGGGGCAGCCTGCGATTCTCATTTTGAGGCCACTTGGTGGAAGCCACTTGCAGTTGGCTTCTGGGTCTCTTCAGCACAGTGGTTGGTGGTGGAGTGGTGGGGAGGGGAGAGAGGGATGGGCTGTGGTACTCTCCCCCACTCTTGTCCCTGGCAGGTCCTCCTCAAATACTCTCCCATCTTCACTCAGAACTCCATGATGGAGCAGCCAGAGGAGATGTGAGCGGTCTGTTCACCCTGCAGATAGGGTTCGGACAATGCAGCATTGTCTGAAATAGACAGTGGCTGGGAGTCTGCCGCGAGCTGAGGAGGGGTGGAAGCAGCGGGTGGGCGGCTCTGCTTCCCTGGCCTCCAGTAGCTGGCGCTTCTGTAAGCATGGGAGGATGCTATAAAAACAGGCTGGCTGAGAAGCTCCCACGGGGGGCAGGAGCTCATCAAGTGGGCTGTGAAGAGACAAGTGTAGAGAAAGAAGCTCTGAATGGAACATCCTAGGAAGGATGGAGTGGATAAAATCTCTAGCTTTAAGTTTATCTTAGCAGACTCTTAGTTTTTAAACTATCTTAAGAAAAGAGAGGACATATATACATATACATATGTATATATATATATATATATACACATATATGTATTTATATGAAATGGAGTCAAAATTAAAATTGTATAACAAATCCAACAAATATTTATCAGGTACCTACTAGATTCCACACATACACTGTCCTCACTCCTGGAAGTACCACAATACTAACTAATCCACAATAGATGAGTTTCCTATCCTCAAGGAATTTATATTCCAGCAGTGTATCTAGTCCTCAAATGAAGAAACAAATATATCATCCAGATAATCTCAATGATAAAAAGATTAAAAAAACAGAATTATGTAACAGTGAGTTGAGGAGAGCAGCATTTCAGAGTGACCAGGGAAGCCTCTCTGAGGAGAAGACAATTCAAACGAGACCTGAAGGAACTGGCCACATGAAGGTATTGGGGGAAAAGTTACAGACAGCAAATAGCAGGTGCAAAGATCCTGAGGCCACAGTGAGTTTGAGGTAGAAAAGAAACAAGTGTGACTAGAAGGTGTCTAATAGGTCAGAGAAGTTTGTTCTGGATGTACTGGGAAGGTGCTGGAGGCTCTTCAAGAACATTTTCAGAAGGTCATTTTGGCTGTGTTGTTGAGACTGGGTTTAAGATAGGAAGGTGGGAGATCAATTAGAAGGTCACTAAAGTGACCAAGCCAAGGGTAACGGTGGTTCAGAGTGAGATGAAGATAAAAGAAGAGATTCTGAGTGTATTTTGGAAAGAGGAAGCACCAAGGCAGGGTAAGCAGGAAAGTCAGAGGCACCTTGGGGGTCTCTAGATCCACACGCTGCCTGTGCATTTCTTTCTGACCATCTGCCCCATGCCCTGATCTCCCCAGCAAGTTCCTCTCTTTAAACATTGCGCTTCCTGGGACCTCAGCGAACTGGTGCCTGTCTCACCTAGGGCACCTTCAGCCTCTGTATCCACCTAGTGCAGGCATGAGGAGGAGGATGGGGCTGGCCCAGCTCATCTCATCATGCCGGGCACCCTGTGGGTCATCTCCCTCAGTCACAGCGCTGCTTTTAGGGCAGGTACAGAGACGGGGTACATTTACTTACGTCAGGGCCACTGAAGGAGTGGGACTTGTGGCACGTCAGCCTCTCAGAAGTGCTGTGTGCTAAAAGCGACACAGACATCCTGGTGGTCATTGTAGCTTACCCATCTCTCCTGCTTACTGTTTTGTGTGTTGTACATATAACAACTCGAGTGCCCTCACAATTATTCCATAAAACAGTTACTATCATGATTCTTATTTTGAAAAAAAAAAAGAAAGAAAAAATGGACACAGACAGGTTAAGTGACTTTTCTAAAACCATACAGCTAATTAGGGATGAAACTGGGATTCAAACTCAGGTGGTCTAGCCATCGAGGCCCCAGTCTTAACCACTATTAAAATCCTTTCTAAGTTCTAGCTCAGACATTACCAAGTAGGAATCTTGAACACAGATGTTGAAAAAAGAGGAAATAAGTGTCACTGTAGCTGCTGCTGCTGTTTTATCTGCGGAAACCCAAGGAGGCTGCTGGCACTGCCAGCCTTCAGCTCCTGTTCTTCCACTTCTATTTTTGTGACATAGATGAAGAACTGTGATTTTTTTTGAGCTTCAAGTTTCTCATAAAAATATAAACATACTTTGTGTTCTGGCAGCCTCACAGAGTGGTTTGTAAACCACTGATTAGGATGCCATTGGAAATGCTTGATAAGTAGAGGGAGAGATTCTGCAGGAGCAAAGAACAAGAATGAAGGAGAGGGAGGGAGGCCTAGGGTGTCTCGCAAAGAAACCCCAAGTTCAAGGCCTGAAGACCTAGAGGGCAGGCCCAGCCAGGGACATGGTAGTCTGAAGATTCCAGGGCTGTGCTGCCCCCTAAGGACAACAGGGGCCCCTGAAGGATTTTAAGTGGGAGGAAGAATGCTGTGGTCAGCTGAGCTGTGCACAGAGACATCAAAGACATCTCTGTTGAGCTTTTGAAGAGCAAACTGGAGGGACTGCCGACCAACCAGGAGCCAGGAGGCACTGGCAAGGTGAGCAGGGGAGGGAGCGGGCACCCAGGAACATTTGGGCACACACTTCTCCCTCCCACAGCTAGTGGTCTGAGACGTGCTTCCTGGGCATTGTTAAGTAAAAGTTTCAAGGACTCCATATATGCATAGTGTTTGTTTCTTGGGTGTGTGACCATCTATTGGCATTTGTTTCTCTAAATTCTTCAAAGGGAAGGTCTTTGCTTTGATGAGGAGACCTGCCTGTCCTGGCTCCCTGTGTGTGAACCAGGACCTTCCCTGGGAGGACAGGTGCAGAGCCCTGGCTTGGCTCCTTTGTTTAGTGCCTGGGGAATATTTGCATTCCCAGAGGTTTGTTTCTCCATTGAAAGGGGACCCCATTAGATTTCTTGTTCTGTGGCACCATATGAAAGTGACATGGAAATTAAGGTAAATTCATTTAATCTCACAACATGTCCAGTGGCCTCCTAATTACCCAAAGTCCATCAGGCTGAGTAAGGACCACAAGAAAACATCCACTTGATTCTCTTGAGTGGGTTCCTGCTTCCTCCTGTCTAGTGCTCCCTGGTCCCCAGCATGTGCAGGCGCTGACCACACCCACTGAGCCCCAGGGGCACTCTTTCACATGTCCTTCCTCAAGGAATCTTTGAAGTCCAGTGAGGCCACCACTTTGTGCCTTTTCCTTCTCCCCTGGAGGTTCACTGATAGAAGCCTATATATTCTAATCCTCAAAGGAAAAACATCTCTCTCTTCTGTCTTTCTGGGTCAGTAGGTTAGCTTTGTGGGGGAAAAACAAAAAAAAAACAAAGATGTATACTTTGTGGATAAAAAAAATCAAGAAGGAGTGCTATCACTATGAAGTGTCTTCCCGTGTCTTCCCTTAGCTCAGAGCCTCCCCAAGTGGGGCGTGGTGCTCCATGTAAGTGGGTTCATGCAGTCATGTCTTTGGGGAAACTCCAAACACAGAGCTCCCAGCTGTTGCCCTTGTTTCTATGTAGCTTTAAACAATAGTTTTAAAACATTTAGGTCCAATTCCAGCAGGTTTATTGACCATTCTGGAATAGAGAATAAGAGGAATTTATGATTTTTAAATGTAGAAACCATTATTTTTCCATCACACTGAAAAAAAAGATTTCTTAAAGAATAACCATTATTGGTAAGGGTATAAGGAACAAATTCAACAAATATTCATAAGAACCTACTGGCATGCTAGGTATCACCCTAGGCTACAGTCACTGTGGTATATAGTAAATAAATGGACAGACCCTTGATTCATGAAATGTACACTCTAGTGCAATTCATTAGAAGGCAGAGTGCATCAAAAGTTTTAAAAATATGTCTGTATCTGTGACATGGAAAATCATGCACCCTATGTGTGTAAGATGATGAAGTTTCTTGGAAGAGTAAAAATTTAGAAAACAAAACAAATATATCATATGAAAAAAACCCAGATTTATTATCGTCCATTTTTGCAACTGAATATTATGCTACTAAAATAATATAGAATAATGTTTACTGATTTCAAAAATGTTAATATATTGCTACACACACATAAAAGGTAGGTTAAAAAGAGTAGGGAGAGTGTGATTTGTATAAAATGTATATGAACGAAACAATTCTGAGAGGTTATTTATTGATATTTCCTGAGCACTCACTAGGTTCCTGGACCCTGGGGCCACAGAAATGAACAAGATAAGCAGAGTTCTTTTTCTCTTAGAATTTATGGTAGTTATCTTTAAGTGGTAGAATTTGGGGTAAATTTACTTTTTTGTTTCTTTTCTGTATATTCCATGTCTTCTGAACGAGTCCAAATTACCTTGAACATAAATTTTAAAATAACCCTTGGAGATGGCAATCAGAGCTTGGAGCTGGACTGTGTGCCTCAGGACCTAAAGCTCACCTACTATGTCCTTCCTCCCTTGGAGAAAGTGATTTGAATATCCCAAAATGGCACAGGCAGAGGGCAAGAGCCACAGAGAGGGAGGGAGAGGAGACCAGGGTTGAAAGGAGTTACTGTAAAGTAGACAAGAAGCAAAGACCAGGAGCGAGGCAAGGTAGGCATGAAAAGGAACCAAGGAGAAGGCCCAGCATCTCACCACAAATAGTGCTACCAGGCCACTCTTAGTGCTGACTCCCTGGCAGGTGGGGTCAGCAGGGATTAAAGGCAGAGGATTGTGGGAGTTTTCTGACATCTTCTTAAGCCCACTATCTGATCAGTAGTTAAATGCTGGAAGCCATCCAAATACCCATTCAAGGACTAGTTAAGCTTCTTTTAATGCATATTCATATAGATGCAGCCAAATAAAATTCTGAGATGCTAGGTATTATTGCAGTGTTACTTCCCTTATAATTCCTTAGAGAACTGAAGTGAAGCAAGAGCATTAAGTTTAATGGATACTCTGAAGAGGCCTAGGCTCTCATCATATGCTCCCTCCTTCCCTCTACCACAAGGATCAGTGGAAATAATTTTTAAGACAGGGTTGGGGGAAGTTGAGAGGGGAGGAGACCCATGTCTCACTTCCTTAGGACAGTTCAGGGTTTCACAGTGGAGCAGGCTTGGTGGCAGGACAGTGCAAGATAGAGCAAGTCTGTCAGTGGCTCCTTGAGTCTCCTGCAACCCCCCAGAGTATAATGAATTGCCCCAAATTCACCGCAAACTCTGAGAGGGGTGTTTAAGGGCTCAGAGGATGTCCAGTGGATCGGAAGAGGACAAAGACATAGAGTATGTAGAAAAATGACCATACACCACAACTGGTCCATGGACATCTCAGAGGCGGCCAGTGGGAAGGGATGCCAGCCACAAGGATCAGAAAGACCTGGTTCTTCCACAGCAGATGACTATATAGGCCAGATGATGCCAGCATTGTTCATATACCTTATTCTCAGATCCACTCTACACCCTCAATGTACTCCATATGGTCTCTGCACAGAGAGCTACCATATTTTCCAAGCTCCTTTGCCAGCTGGCTCCCAGGTAAGGTGGACTATGAGAGGCACTGGGGCCAACTGAGATGCAGGAGCAGAGGAGAAGCCAGGCTCTCATTCTTCCTCCTCAGGTGAATCTCTACCTCTTTAGGTGGGTGTTAGCTTTGTGATTCCAGCTCATGCCAAACTGCTGCTCCCTACAGCATCAGCTTCTGCCATGGTCCTAGCCAAAGGATTCTGGCTTCTGAGCTCTGTAAAACCATCATCACCCTGTATCTCTGCACCCTCGAAGTGATAGTGGCTTCCCTTGTAGCTAGTCATTGTCTGATTTGACTTCTGAGTGCCTCCATATCAATGAATCCAATGTTCTGCATTATGTTTGGTTTCTCTTTTCCCTCCTGGACCTGATTAGTCTAACCTGGATCTGATTAGACTAATAGGGACCCCTCATGCCAGTTGAGTTCTTGATGCCAAGTGATACCCTTGGGATTTATTCACCACAATCCCAGAGAAAAGGAAGGAGGCAGAATATTCTAAACTCACTGAATGTACCCATCTATCTTTGAGTGACAATATTTCTATGAAACTGATTAGGTTTTTCATGTCTTTGTTTTTGCCATCGGGTATAAAAGGAGTTCAAAACAGAGTTGAAGTTATGGAAAAGTAAGTCCTCATCTTAGATATAGCTTATGAGTCCTCCTCATGACATTAAGTAGAAATATAAAAATGGATGTGTGACATTTTAGCCAGGTAAAATTTATATGCTTATGCACAAAGAAAAGGAAAATAATATAAAAATGAATTCCTTATGAGATGGGAAGATATGTGATTTTTAAAAATCTGTATTATCCTTTATAAAACACATTTTCATGGAAAAATAACTCATAAGTGTCACCTGGGAGCCTTAACAAAATAGTCACCTCCTCTGTGCCCATGTCAGTGTCTGTGGACAATGGTAGATAGTCTTCCTTTGAGGCACCACCAACTGAAAGGGGGCACTTGAACTATATGGAGAGTTCACAGAATCCAAGGTGCAAAGCTAAAAATACAGACGAGCAAGAAAGAACAGCAGTGGTGCGAAGATACACACATCAGAAGCAAGTGCTGAAAGTTTCCTAAAGCCACATGACAGTTAAATTAGGTCAGATGGAAGGCTTTAATTATACAAGACTGTGTAGGGGTGCAGGGCCAAGGTGCCCCATGAATATAAGGGCATTTTGTCCAATTTGGAGAGTCACCTTCCTGTTGAGGTTAGATGGCATGGCCCTACTGTCACTCAAACCAGCCCTTGGCATCCCCTTGAAAGACATAAGCCTGGACTAGAGGAGCTGCACTCCATACCCTCAGACCCCAGGGACAGGGCAGAGGGGAGTAAATGTTCTTCACTGAAAATTTGGAAAAGACACTTAAGAAGTAATAGGGACCAAGAGGAGACAGTTCAGCACAGTGGTTCTGACCCTGGACTTGGAGCCTGACAAATCCAGGTTTGATCCTAGCTAATTGCATACCAGATATGTTACCCAAACACAGCCCTTAGCCACTCTGGGCCTCAGTCTCCCCAACTGTATAATAATGTGGGTGATAGTAGGACCTGCCCTGGAGGATGTGAGAGAATAGTAAATGAAACAACAGTGGTAAATGGTTAGCATGTCAGTGCTCTTCAATGTTAGCTGCTGTTGTTTTATAGAATCAAATCCTTAATTTTTTTAGAAAGTTTGTGACAGACCTTGAGGCATAGATCCTGTACTAGTCGTCAGAGACAAAGAATGCCAAACAAATATGCTGTTAAATCTACCTCACATTCACTGTCATTTGGAGGGAGAGAGAGAAAAGAAGTAAAAACCCATAAAACCCAATCAGAAAACCTGAAGTCCCAGTGGAGAGCAATTTCCTGAGGCTGACACAAGAAACACACATGCTCCAAGTTACAGAGGGTCTCAAGTAGCTTCTGTCTCTGAATCTTTACTGATAGGTCCTCACTCATTTTATAAGCAAGACTTTCTACAAGAGTTAAGACAAACAGGACGCTCAGATCACTCAGAGAAAAGATGGTGGGTTCCTGCCTATGCCACTCCGCTGAGGATAACCTCAGGCAGGCATCCCCCCATTCAACTTGCCTCTGAGGCCTCTTGTCTCAGGCACCATCCTGGATCTGGCCAGACATGATTTGGATGAACAAAGAGGAAGGATCACTGTCTAACTTTTTTTTTCCCCAGGCCATATAGCTTGGAAGTCTGATACTCCCATTCCTATGATTCTTAATATTTTGGAGCGCTGGCACTGAAACTCTAATGAAAACTTTGTACCTTTCCCTAGAAAAATGTACACATGCAGATATGTACTTTATAATCACACTGTTTCAGAGTATTTGGGTATTTAGGAAACTGCATAAACCTTCTAAGGTCTAGAGATAATTTGGTTCATGGAAAGACTTTTTAATCCTCAGATGGGAAATATCAAGTGATATCCATTTAGGGAAAATGGTAATATAAAGACAAACAAAATGAATTTATTCTATAGCCAAGACCAGCTGTTCCCTTTGCCAGTAACCCTTTACAGATTTCAGTGTGATAAAGCCTAATTTCCACTCACAATCTAAATCCAAAACCTCCTTTGAGCAACCACCTCCCTCCAAATGTCTCCCACCCTGTGGCATCCCCAAGGCACCGCCCAGTCGTCCCTCCTCACCAGCTGGGTAGTCCAGGCAAGCCTCGTGGTAAAGCTGTCAAGTCAAAGGCAAGAGGTTACATAATTCCAATTAGCGGAAGCCCCACCAAGTCCAAACAGCTCCTTACCACTTCATCATCTTTTCCCTCCGAGGAAATAATCACAATTGCCACCAACATCCTGGAAACAAAAGCCAACAGAATAAACAGTGCTCTCCAGCAGACCTCAGGATTAAAATGTAATCTCAAAATAAAGTCTAATAACTTTCCCCCTTTGAACACACTTGGAATAAAATTAGCATATAAATCAAAGCTTAATTAGGACATTGTAACAATGAACAGCACCGGCTGGTATTAAGGGTTTCAGGCCCAATATGATGCATCAAATAAACACCATAATTAGAGAACAAAATCAAGGCCGTCTCTTGGTAATCAATCACCCTGCTAGGTTCAAGCCTTTCAGCTCAAGGGTCACCTCTGTTTTCTGTCTTGTGATCTTGCCTTCCAGCCAATCTTTCTCAAGGGATGTCACACACCTTCCCCGTCTGTGTCTCTGATACATCTCTCTGGCTCCTGGCTCTCAATGGGGAGTCCTGGTACTGAGCAACAGTGGGGGAGACTTGCAGTTTGCTGAGAATGAGAGCCCGTGGGCTTCCAGAAGGAAGCATTTATTCATAATTTGAGCTGCACCAGGCCAGTTAGACTGGTTTAAGCTGCACCAGGCCAATGGACTGGTTTTATCCAGTCCAAATATATAACTGTCTGGGGCAGAAAGCCAGGATCCTTAAGATATGTCTCCTCTAGCCAGGCACGGTGGTGCATGCCTGTAATCCCAACACGTTGGGAGGCTGAGGCAGGAGAATTGCTAGTTCAAAGCCAGCCTCAGCAACGGTGAGGCACTAAGCAACTCAGTGAGACCCTGTCTCTACATAAAACACAAAATAGGGCTGGGGAGTGGCTCAGTGGTTGAGTGCCCCTGAGTTCAAAAAAAAAAAAAAAGAAATGTCTCCTCTAATTTTGCCTTGTTCCAGTCACACAGCTTCCTAGCTGTTACACACACACACACACACACACACACACACACAGCACACAAATACCCGCCTCAAGGCCTTTGCAGGAACTGTCCCCTTTTCCTGGAATGTTCATTTCTACTTCTTTCAGGTCTTTCTGCAAAAGTGTCACTTTACCAGAGCAGTCTTCCTCAGTCCCCTTATCTCAAACAGCACCTATCACCTATAACTTGCTTTCCCGGGAAGTCTGAGGAGCCACCAAATAGCAACATTCTGCCCATGTTAGGTTTGATCCAATACTGGAAGAAGAAAAGGCAAGACAGCTGAGAGAATAAAATCTCACCTTTATTTCCAATATGGTTGATGTTCCAAAATGTGACTTGTGGCTGAGGGCAGTTGAGCTTTGGGGTACCGGTGTGCAGACAGGGCTTGTCACTTGAGAAGACAGGGGAAGTGGTCAGCTGGAGCTCATCAGGGGCAGGATCATTCCCAGAAGAACAGAGGAAGAGCTGGGCCTCACAGCCCCATCCCTTGTCCCCAAACCATGCTGTCCACACCCCCACCTGCTGACTTTCCTTCCTAATTCTTGGCACCATCTGATGGATCTTATCAGCATTTATCCATTTTCTGTCTTCCCACACTAAATGCAGCTGCAAGAGGGCAGTGTTTTTCTTTGCTTTCTGCCACACTCTGAGTCCCCAGAGCCGTGGGCCATGCCTAGTACCTGGTTGGAATTCAGATAAATGGTCATGGAATTGATGAATGAAGGAGACTTGATTGCATCCTTGAAGAAATCCTTTATTCTTAGGTGGCAATGTGCCTGCTCCATGGTTGTCTTCGATTCTGTAGTCTCAAAGTATTTTTTAGCATCCTATGGGACCAGAGCATTCTCTTTGGAAAGTCTGAGTATAATCCTCCATGGTCTCCTTAACTGTCTACCTGATTCCCACCTGGCTTAGCTTTTCTAACCTCTAATTCCATCCAGCTTAAGCTCCAGGAATGCAGGATACTGTCTTGCTCTCTGCCATATCTCCAGCAACAAGCACAGTAACTGGCACAAGAAACAGTGGCAGCCAGAAAGAAGAAAGAGGAGGAGGAGAGAAGGAAGGACAGAGAGAAGGATGAGTCTCCTTTCTTTCTAACCCTCCTTTCCCAGGGTGGACTTTTCTCCTAAGAAAGCACATGTGAGCCCAGCCTTCAGCATTATCATCTTCACCTAAGGGATGAGCCCAGAGAAGGTAAGCTACCTCCCAAAGTCACATAACCAAGGTTGTAGGAAGAGAAGATGATGGAAAGACAGCTCCAAATCCTCTGATTCCAAGGACGGGACCTGTTGTGTGACACCTGATCCCTTAAGTCCATGTGTCATAAGCACTCAGGTTATGGCTCAGGCACCATAGCAAGGCTTCTTCCTTTCAGTGTCCAGTGAGAGGACTATGTGGCCTGAAGTAGGCTTGGGTTTCCAATCGTCTGGGGCTAAACCATCTGCTGAGGTTATGCTGGGGCCTGGGCAGAGGTCACTTCCAGCTTCTCTCCTCTCCCCTTCTGTTCTTCCTCTAAGTGTCTTCTGGCACCTGGAAATGCCCCCAGACCACCAACATTGAAGCAGAGGTCCCTGCCTGAATTGCATTTCCTGAACCTTGGAGTTCCAGCAGTCCCTGGCTCTGGTGGGAGTGAGAAGACCCAGGTGAAGTGCCACAGACTGTGCCTAGAGGGTCTCCACCTGGTGGGGGAGGCAAAGGTATAAACTACTGCAGTGTGACCTGCCTCTTCTACAGTGCCCTGACTACTGATGATAGCTCCTAGTACTGGGTGTCCACTATGGGCACTTTACATCCATCAGGTCATTCAATCCACAATGACTCTATGAAGCAGTTCCTATTTCTAGTAGTCCCATTTCACAGATGAGGAAACTGAGGCTGAGAAAAGTAAATTTCTGTTGAGAGTACTGCAGGAGGTAAGTGGCAATGTCAAGGTTCAATTCCAAATCTGGAATGCTCAAACTTTTATTGCCCAACCTGTCCACTTCTGGATACATCTTCTCCCCAGGCTGCCTCTCCCTACACTTAGCAGGAATAAAAGGTGAATAAGCAAGAACTCTGCAACATGGCAGCCGCTGCCTCTGCACAGAGAATCTTTTGCCAAATGTGCACTCATACCTCTCTACACCTTGTTTAGGCTCTGCAAGGAATTCCCTGCCTTACCCTGTAAAACCCTGCTCATCCTTCTAGGCCCAGTTCAAACATTACTACTTTCGTGCCCACTCTCCCAGAGTTGAGTTTACTCAGCATGCCCGCCCCCTCCACAAAGACAATGCGCCTCTGTTTCAGTGGTCTTCCAAAGGTAGTCCCTGGATCCGAAGGATCTACCACATAGAGAACTTGTTAGAGATACACATTCTTAAACCCCAATCCAGAGTTAATGAATTGGAAACTCTTGGTGGGGCCAGCAATGCATATTCTAACAAATCCTGCACTGTGGTCTGGCATATAAATACTAAAGTTGGAATAGCAATGCTTTATTTTTATACCTCTCATTAGAGACATTTTCATGTGTCTAAGAAACTTACAAAAGGCCAGGTCTGCATGGTGTTGAGAACTTGTCACACAGAAGGTGATCTGTTGAATTAGTAGGCAGCTTCATTCATTCATCTCTCGCAACAGTGATGTGAAGAATAACAGGCAGACCAAGGGTGGAGGTATTTTAGTCTGACTGGCCCTTGAGTGTCCTTCACAGCAGGCCTCCTGCTTCAGGACTGCACCTGCTTGTTGGAGAAAAGCTTACACTTTTTCACTTATTCCTTTTACAAAAAGTTATTGAGCACCTACCAAAGACCAGAGACCACAAAAGACAGAGACACCCTAGTAAGTGTGTCTCATTGAACTTACAGTCTAGTGGAGGAGACACACATTCATAAAATAATATGAGCCAATGCTAAGTGCCCTTTACATGGATTAGCTTCTTTAATTCTCACAACTACCCTAGAAGTGGGTCCTAGTTTCCTCTCTTAACAGTTGAGGAAGCAGAAATAAATAGAGCCTCGCCCAGGTTCACACAGCCTGTTAAGTGCAGAGCTGAGATTTGGACCCAGCAGGCGTTCATCACTGCCCTTAGTCACAACATGTAATTACCGAATTAAAATATGGACTTAGATAATCACTGTGGAAAACAGTACACACGAGTGACACAGTAAGTGAGGGAAGAAGGGACAGCCAGAGAAATGTTCTGGAGGAAATGACATCAGAGCTGGGACCCACAGAATAAGCAGGAGATCACTTGGCAATAAGTGAGGCGAGGGTGGTGTGCAGATGAGGCATTTCCATGCCCAGGAACTGTACCCGCAAAAGCCTCGAGGAGGAGTCCTGACAGGAGCCAGAACCCTGGGAGCAGGAAGGGAAGAAGGTGTGTCCTACGACAGGAGATGAGGTTGGACATGTGGGCAGAACTGGGCAACAGTCCTAACCCTTGGTCCAGCCTAAAGGCTGCCACTTGTCCAAGGAAGAGTCAAACTGAAGCTCCCACATGGATGGATGACTCCAGAGTGTGTGCAAATGGAGTTAAAGTCCAGAAATTCTCATCCTTTATCTACTCAGTTCTTCAGAGATACTGACTGGGTGCTTGTCATACACCAACTGCTGTTGTAGGTGTCAGCGATACAGCCCACTCTCCTTGAGCTCATCCAAAGACTGCCCAGGGAGAAATAATTCTCAGATAACGGACATTTGCATCCTTTCTTTAGCATCGAGCTGGGCTGTGGACCAAGCCCTGTGCTTGTGCTGTTCGGAATGGTCAAGTTTGCATGCCAGCAAGAAACACATTACAAAATTACAACTAGACTTCCTAGTGACCAGAAAGGACTGCCCCTCACAATTCCAACAGTCACTTCTATTTCACAGGATTTGAAACATTTCTTAAGAAGCTAGGGTAGGATAAATCATTTTTGGCGCTCTATAAAGTGAACTTCGCTAATAGGATCCAGGGCAATGAGTGTCTACAGACCTGTAATTCATTCTGCATAACATTTACACACTCGACTTCACGGAAATCTTGTGAAATGACATTAGTCAGCAAAGCTCAGCCTAAAGAGGTGGTGGAAAGCCAACAGATTGATTCAAGGCAGCCTTCAGAGAGCATTTCAAAGCTGTGTTGCCTCGTGTTATTTTTCTTTTTCCATAGAATGAAAGCAAATACTAGCAAAACTGACATCTTGGTTTCTCATCACAACACAAGATAAAAACCAAACTCTTTTTCTTAATCTGTAAGGCCCTACATGACTTGGCCATCCCCCATCTCTGACATCACCAGTCTCCCCTTGCTTACTTCTCCAAACCAACCTTCTTTGTGCAACTCAAGTAAGTCCATTCCTACCCCAGAGCTTTTCTTCTGTCATTTCACTACCTAAAGTGCCACACCCTTAGATTATCATGTGACTGGCTCTGATTCTTCATTAACATCACAACTTGGCTGATCAGTTCAGGTTCCCTATCTGCAGTATTTGCCAGTATCAAATTATGTTCTTTAAATTTACTTGGCTTTTCTAATCTGTTCCCTCACTAAAACAAAAGCACCATAGATCAAGGAGCAAGTCTTGTCACACATTGAGGACAATGACCTCAGAAGCTACATGTATCAGATACAAAGCCTGGATTCCTGAATCACTGCTTGGAGGAGAGCTGCCAGATGATCATCAACCTCATCAACGAGACTTGAGGTTTACCAGTTATATCAAGCATTCCTGTAACTAATGCAATGCTTTTTGACAATTTTCTACAAGGTCATTAATACTTGTCTGCTTAGGAGTCTTTAATATTCTGCATAGAAATCCTTTCTCAGTTATGCTTTTTCTGGAGCTGTCACTCATCTTTTAGCTTTCTTTATGGTGTCTTTTGTTGTACAATCCTCCAAAATTTTTATCTAGTCAAATCTGCCAGTCTTTAGTACATATTATGGGCTTTGTTATTTGCTAAGAAAGACTTCTATATCAAAATTATAAAAAATACTCTTCAATCTTTCCTTCTGATTCTTTCAATATTTTTCTAAGTTAATGTCATAATATTTGTTACCTATTGTTGTCATTGTTGATTTAAAATATCACTTTTTGTTGAATTTCTCTATTCTGGTTCACTAATACAGCTCCACCTGCCCTAGTATCAATTTTTTTCCATCACTGGTGCTTTATAGTTTGTGTTAGTATTTGGTAATGTAAATACCTCTACATTATGGTTTTGTTTTGTTTTGTTTTTGCGGGGGCTATTCTTTCACATTTAGTTCAGATTATCTCCAGAATAAAATTATCTGTTTTCACCAAAAATATCCCACTAGGTTCTGCATGTTGGGTTACACTTGTGCACCAATTTGAGAGTAATTATAACCTTTACAATATTGAGCTTACCCATACATAAGTATGGTATCTTTTATCGCTTATTCAAATCTTCTTTTGTATACATAGTAAAGATTTATGATTTTCTTTACATTGATTGTCTGAGTTTGTTTCATGTTGCTATAGTAATATTTGAGACTGAGGAATTTATAAAGAAGAGGTTATTTAAGCTCACAGTTTTGGAGGATGAAAGATCAAGATCTGGTAGCCTTCTCTGTTGGGCCTCTGATGAGGGCCTTCTGGCTGTATCGTAGCATGGCAGTGGCACTACATGACAAGAACACTTGTGAGACAACACATGGTGAGAGAGGAAGCGAGAGAGTGAGCTGAGAAAGTTGAACTCACCCCGTAATGACCTGCTGTCTAGGTAACCCATCCAGGCCCATGAGATTGAGAACTCACTCGTGACAAAAGAACTAACCCTTCTCAAAACATCCCTCCCAGAACTGCCACATTGGAGATCAAGCCTCAACATGAGTTTTGGTGGGGACAAACCATACCACTGGCCTTGAAATTTTCCAGCTATAATTACATGCTTTATAGATACTGTCGCCATAAATAAAAATAGTTTCCTTATTGGCTGCTGTTGTATTTTGGATCTGGAATTTCCCTCAGAGGCTTCCTGTTGTTAAAGGCTTGGTCCCCAACATGTGATGCTATTGGGATGTGGTAGGTCATTTAAGAGATGGGAAGTTTTCTCATCACTGGGGGTGGGCCATTGAAGGGGATATTGGAGCCTCAGCCCCTTCCTCTTCCTCTCTCTTTCATGTACTGGCCAAGAGGTGAAGGCTTTTGCTACACACTCCTACCATGGTGAGCTACCTCACCATAGGCCTAAAAGCTTTGGGCCTAACCCATGAGGGACTAAAACCCTAAAACAGTGAATCAAAATAAATCTTTATCCTTATAAGCTGACTTCCCCAGGTATTTGTTATAGTAATGGAAAGGTGGCTAACATAATTACAAGTAGCTACTATTAACAGTTAAGATGTTCTGTGTACTCTGTGCCTTAATTAAAATTCTTACCTAGAATGATGTCACACTTCTACAATCCAGGCTACTCAGGAGACTGAGGCAGGAGGATCACAAGTTCAAGGCCAGCTTGGGCAACTCAGTGAGGTGCTGTCTCAAAATAGTTTTTTTTTTTTTGTACCAGGAATTGAACTCAGGGGCACTCAACCACTGAGCCACACCCCAGCCCTGTTTTGTATTTTATTTAGAAACAAGTTCTCACTGTGTTTCTTAGCACCTTGCTATTGCTGAGGCTGGCTTTGAACTTGTGATCTTCTACCGCACCCAGCTCAAAATAAAATATTCTTAAAAAGGACTGAGGATGTGGCCCAGTGGTAGAGAATTTATCTACCATATGTGAACTCTGGGTTCAAGTCCCAGTACACACACACACAAAAAAACCCCTTAATAGTCTAGTTAGTTCAGCCAAACAAATCAATCATTTCCAAATGATTATAATTTTATCTCTTTCCCTTTAATATTCATACCTCTTATTTCTCTTAGTTTATTGCATTGGCCAGGACTCTAGTAGCATTTTGAAAAATCCTGGGGATAATGTGAATTCTCATATTCTTCTTGTCTTTACCAGAGAGGCTTCTATTGATACACCATTAAACATGATGTTTGATCTTCACTTCTTAGGCTATCCATGCTTTAAAACTTTCAGAACATACCAAGTTTTAATTAGAAAAATATATTTAAAAAGTACATTTAAATTTGTAAAATGTACTTCAGCACTCATATGGTTTTTCTCCTTTAACCTATTAGTGAAATGAAAGCGTTAAAAGATTTCCTAATGTTGAGCCATATTTGCTTTTCTGGAACAAAACCTTATTTTGTCATGGTATGTTGTACTTCTAATACTTTTCTGGATTTAATTGCTAACGTTTTATATAGAATTTTTTGCATCTACATTCAAAATCGTATGTAGTAGTTTAAAGCCAACAATTCTCTTGAACATTAGGAAAACATAATGTGGAAAACTATGGATTCTCATGAATGAAGTGATTTAATGAGAAGATAAATGGCAGAAAGGGACAGACTTTGTGGGCATTCCTGAAGTTGCTCACTTTAGAAGTGTTACCCTATCCTGCTGATCCTCTAGAACTGGAAAAGAAAACTGGAACCTATAAGGGATTTGCGATTTGGCTTCAACCTTTAATTTTGAAAATTGAAGAGGTATTCAATCATTTTAGTAAAAGATAATAGAAGCTAAAGTAACAAAGAAACCAAGACTGTACCCAAGTATGTGGGTGGGACCCATCTAGGGGCGAATGGGCAGAAAAGAAATCAAAGAGAAAGACATCCTGGGCATTTTTCATTTGGAATTTTACAAGCAAAGAGAGTTTCATATTGAAATTTAATATCTCAATGGGAGCTTAATAATAGGAGAGATTCATGTTCCAATTTGAATTGTTACACATTATATTATTTGGGTTCATTATATTTTTTTTCTTTTGCACTGGAGGAGACAAACTGGCTGGGCATAATTTGAAATGGAAAATAAAATATAAAAGCAAATTTTTGAGTAATGCACAATTACCTAGAGTGTTCTAAGACAGAGTGACCTAGAGCTAATAAGTGCTCTCCTATGGTTCATTTCAGTGTCTGCACTGCCCACCTGGTCTCAGGAGGACAGAAAGGAGCTGTGGTGGATTTCAGGTGAGCAGCCTCAACAAGGTGAGGTCAGAGTCTTCCCGATGACCCTAGGTTTGGCTACTAAACCTGATATATTAAGGCAGAATAAATAAAAGGAGGGCAATATAGAGTAAGCAGATTCCTCAGGCCCTGTGTCCATGAATCTCAACTTGGCCTACTTCCTCATTAGCCTTACCACTACTGAGGGAAATATGAATGGGTAACCTGATCTGTCAAAGTCCAGAATTTTCGGCAGCAATTTTTAATAACATTACTATTCTCTAAAGGTCAATAGCTATTTACAGAGTGCTGTCTATGGCTTCTCACCTCCAACTGGGCCTTCCTGTCCTCAGGAAAAAATGACTTCAACTTTTTCTCTACCTGCTCTGTACTTGAAGAAAAGGAAAAAAAAGATTAGGACAGGATTTGCTCTGCAGCTCTTGATATTGAGTGATAGTTGTGGGGGTGGGGAGTCTACACCTTCCAGCACAATTGAGCTTACTATTCTCAAAATTTAAACTGGAGAGAGGAAAAAAAAAAAATACATTTCTGAGTCTAAGCCAGACTCTACAATTCAGCTTTTGCCAGAGCATTTGTACAAGTATTAATCAAGTTATGCTGTGATTCTCATTCTTCTGTTTCTGAACAGCACATATGCCCTCAATTGTATGAGAAGAGGTCAGGGTCTAGCCATTGTCTCATTTTCCAACCATCGCCAGGAACCAAATATCTGTAACCACAACAGAACAGAGGTAAGGGCTGGATCCCAGGCCTGTCTTCCTCCAGAGCCTGCCCTCCCCACTTCTGCTTTCGTGGCTCACCAGTTCCACACACATGGCTCTTCCTCTTTTTGGGTGTCTTGTGCAAATTCTTCTTTGGTTAACTGAAAAGGTTCCTGAAGGAGTTATTTTATGAAAGTGACATGGGTAGTGTACTTGCTACATCTGTGTCTTGAATATTTCTTTATTTTACCTTCACATAAGGATGATAATTTGAATAGTCATAGAATTATAGGATCTCTATCTTCTCCCCCTATGAACTCATAAATATTCCTCCTAAATATTCTAGCATTTAATGTTATAGATAAGAAATTCAATACCAGCATAACTCTCTCTCCTTTGTAGCTGGCTTATTTTTTCCTGTTAAAGGATTATAGGATTTTTCTTTTGTTTAGAATGTCACAATTTTTTTCTTGATTAGAATTCCAAAATATCAAAATATGTATTTATGCATGTACGTGGCACTATATATGTATATATATACACACATATAGACATTTATAACAGAATAAAATTGAGGCTTTTAAATCTAGATTTGTGTATTTCTTCTGTTAAGGGAAATCTTAAAAATATTTCCTTGGTTATTTATTGTACTCTCTACTTTGATGTTTTCATTTTGTCGATCTTGGACCTGCTAACTCTAGGTTTCTTTTTTGGAGAGGAATACTGGGGATTGAACTCAGGGGCACTAGTCCTCTGAGCCACATCCCCAGCCCTGTTTTGTGTTTTATGTAGAGACAGGGTCTCACTGAGTGCTTAGCACCTTGCTGTTGCTGAGGCTGGCTTTGAACTCCCGATTCTCCTGTCTCAGCCTCCCAAAGTGCTGGGATTACAGGCACGTGTGGCTTCTAGGTTTCTTTATAGGAAGAAACTCATATATATAGGTTTCTCTTCATTTATCATAATTTCTGTGTGTGTGTGTGTGTGTGTGTGTGTGTCTGAGTTTTGTTTTGTTTTGTTCTACATTCTGGGAAATTTCTCCAAGTTGTCCTCTAATTCACTAATCTATTTTCAGCTATCTGATCTTCTAAAAGTAACTGGGTTTTTAATTTTTTTCTTTTTGTTTTGTTTTGGTCTTAAAATTTTTTCTGTTACCCAATTACTCCTATTTCATGTCAGTTTCCCCTTATTTTAATCATTTATCATCTTATAAATGATATCTGAGAATATTCATCAGATATTTAAATTTTTTCATTTCTCACATTAACCTTGCTTCAGATGGAAATATTTGCTCTGAGTTCTCAACCTGATATTTTCCTTTGAAAGGTAGTAATTCTCTTGATAGGATGAGTTCTTATTGTAATTCTAACTGAAGACATATGCTGATCAGCACTGGTGGGCAACATGGATTTTGTTAGCTTCTCTAAAGACCACTATTTGAGTTCTTCTTCAAAGCCAAGTGTGCTGCATTAGAAGGGATAGATTTTGAGATGAACCTGTCTTTAGGATGCACAGGCTGAGTACAGGAGAGTGTATAGATGTCCCCTTTGGGTCTATGAATGGCATCAGCAACCTTCACCAGAGCAACCTGTTATTCATATCTCATGGAGCCCAGGGATGGAGGTTATGGTCCAATTCTCTGTGTGAAGCTGGGAAACCTCCTGAATCCTTCAGATGGACTCTTCTCACCGCACAGTGATACCTTCACTCCCCATCTCCTATACCCAATGGTGATCTGTCCATTGAATTTCACAGACATCCACATTCCTCCCCTTAATAAATGTGAGCCCATCGGCACTGGCCAACTGACCAGACGTGGTAATAGATAGGCCTGGGGAAGGAGCTGGAATATCCTGGGGAGATGCACAGACTTCTGGCCAGGACTACTAGGGGCGCCCCTTACTAGACTGTGAGCTTTGAAGAACAGAGCTGGGTCTGATGCTCCAGGCTAGCCCCTTTGCAGTGCTGGAACATGCTACTTGCTTGATGAATGACAATTGAATGAAAGACACACACTTCCAAACCTCCAGGCTTTTGTTCCATATGTGATATTGTGTGGCAGTCCTTCTCATCCCCACTGTCACTCACTCCCACGCCCAGGCTCAACCATCTTTGGTGATCTTCAAGACTCAGTTCAAATATCCCCTGAAAGAAAACTTTCTGTCCTTTCCCCGTACCTCCACATTCCCTCATAGCACCCACTATACTCTACATTTTGTAGTAGGCTCCAAATGCATGTGTGCATGAATAAATAATAAATAAATTCCCCCACTGAACAGTGAGCCCAAAGCAGGAATCACATCTCATTCAAGTTCATGTCACTGGTTCAGCATAGCATCTGGCACAGAATAGCCAGATACAGTGTAATTGAATTGACAGTACACAAGGGATTGTTATCTCCATTTTAGGGTATTTATTGTCAGTCTCTGGGAGATCAAACACTTCCAGTGGTGGAGTCTCAGGCACCACAGTACCCACTGGTGTCAGGAAAAAGAAAGGAAATTTACCATTGAGCCCCTAATATAGGCCAAGCGCTGTGCCAGGTGCTCTCAACATTCATAAAAAAGGAAGCTAATGTTTTTCAAGTATTTATTGCCTATCACACAATGTCTTAAGCATCTTACATTTAACATCACTGAGACAGATATTAATAGTATCATTACTTTTCCTAAGAGGTGCAAGAGCTTGTTCAACACTGCAGGACTAATAAGTAGCAGAGCTGGGTTTGGAGCCCAGGCAGTATGAATCTAGAGCCTGGGCTCCCACTACAGTAAGCCAGCCATTCATTTCATATCCACATCAACCTTGCTGGGTCCCATTCCTCTCTTCAATAGGTCAGAGGACTAAGGCCCCTGATCATATAAAAGCAATTTCCCTGCTCCTAAAAACTGTTCAAGCTGTTTTCAGGACACAGACACAAAAACCCTAGGACCTGACCCAAAATGACCTTGAGAGCGTGGTGGAAAATAAAAGTTTTCAGTAAGCAGAACCTGAGGGAAGAGACCAGGTTCTTGCAGACCTAGATTGGAAGCAAGGGTCCCATCAATAGTTGCAGAATGGACCAGTATTATCCACAAGTTCCACCTGGACCAGCAGACTGGGTGGGGGCTAGCCCACCAAGACTCCCAGTTACAACCAATCAGCTCCCTATTTCCCTTTACAGAGCCATGTAGATTCCTTTGCCACCTGCCAAAAAGGGAGACAGATTTGATCATGTCTCTGGTCTCCTTGTTGGTTGAACTATAATAAAGCTCTTACTTCCCCCACCCCCACATTGGGGATCACACCCAGGTATGTTTTATCACTGAGCTACATCCCCAGCCCTTTTGTTTTTCCCTTAACTTTGAGTGAGGGTCTCACTAAGTTGCTGAGATTGCCCTGAACTCACCACACTCTTTCCTCAGCCTCCAGAGTAGCTGGGATTATAGGCACATGCCAACACACCTGAAAATTCTTAATTTTTGTAAAAAACAGTACCACAGTATTGGCTTCTATGTGCAACAGGCAGCAAGACCTTGCTCAGTATCATGATTTCCTCTCATCCAGCTAACATTTACAGGGGGGTGAAGATTAGACATAGCATACAAAATAGAAAACCAGATCTATTTCTAAACCCACGTTGCCTCTACCACTCGCATGGCCTCCTTTCCCAGCCTCACTTGAAACAGAGGCGCAGAGGGAAGCCTCCTGGCCAAGCATCATACCACAATCCCCCAGATACTTCCGGAAGACAGCACAAGGACAGCTGGGATGGCATCCCCACATCCCTGGGTCTCTGAGAACCTCACATATCTGAGTCTGTAGATGCTTGAGAAGCACCAGTGAGCTGAAGACTTGACATTAAAATGGCTTCCATTTACTAGGGTCTATCTATGGGACTGAGATGTTGCTTGTATTTACCTCTCTTTATTCTCTCCACAATCCCATGGGACAGCTATATTCTCCATTTTATAGGAAATAAAAAATCAAGGCTGGAAAGATAATGTTCCTGTCCCCTGGTCAGTGAGTGGCAGCATTGACTTGTGATCCCAGGTGTGTCTGACACCAAATTCTGTGATCTTGACTGGAAAGTTTGGCCCCAAATTCATCTTTGCCCTATGGATATCTCCCTACAGGCCTCATTCACAGCTGCTGAGTTTGTAAGAGAGTTGATGGGAAGAACTGGGGAAAAGGGAGTCAGGAGGACATTCCAGGCAAGAAGCAGAGAATGCGGGGAGGCCTGGGGAAGATGCAGCATTGATGGGGGCATGGTTACCTGTGGGGGCCACCCAGGGCTCACCTGCCTGAGAGAGATAGGTCAGGGAGAGAGACCTACAGGAACAGTATCTTGGAGGGTCCTGTGTTCAGGATCTTGAGCTCTGTGTGAGATAAGCCTCCCAGGTCTCGGGCTCAAGACCACAAATCCCCTGATGACCAAGCTTCCAGCCATAGCCACACACACACCACACACCCCAGGGTCTGTTCAAAGGACCCATGCTTGGGATCAAGGTGGAGGCACAGCCAGCAGTGGCTCTTGGTCAAAGAGGGCCTGCTCTGGCTGGGACTTTTGCCCCTTTTCTCCCCTGGTCACACACAGTCACAGTCCACAGCCTTAAACCAAGTCTGCTTGTGCCTCAGGGACTGAGGAAAAAACAAAAACAAAAAAACATGTTATGCTCCTTACAAAGGAAAGCCCTTTACCAGAAAGTTCTCTTTCAAATTCTTTTTGGAGCAACACCTGGACTGACTAGCTGGGAAATTTTCCCTTTGCATTTTCTTTTAGGCGTCTGCTCCCCCAGTCTTTACTCATGTCCAGCCTATTAAAAATCAACATATAGTGACTTACAAAGCAACTTGGAAATGTCACACACTGTGCTGTTTACAGTTGGGGGACGGGAATTTAAGATGTAATTCCTTCCTTCAAGGAGTTTGTAAAATTTCCGCAAGAATAAAACTACAGTAGACCCCTTAATAAAAAGTCACTATTCTATTAGTGCACATCAATTATACATTAGTACACATTGTATTATTTAGTCATCAAATTAACCTAGCAAAGATGGTCCCCAGAACTTTATACCTCAGTGTTTTTGTCTGTAATGGGACCAAAAAAGGTCTAGGTGAAGCTGGGTGCAGTGGCACACACCTGTGATCCCAGCAGCTTGGGAGGATGAGGCAGGAGGATAGTGAGTTCAAAGCTAGCTTCAGCAAAAGCGAGGTGCTAATCAATTCAGTGAGATCCTGTCTCAAAATATAAAATAGGGCTGGGGGTGTGGTTTAGTGGTTGAGTGCCCCTGAGTTCAATCCTTGGTTACCCGCCCCCCAAAAAAAAGGTCTAGATGAGAGCAAATGCCAAAACAACTTGTGTCAGCCAAGCGAGGCCACAGAAGACAGAGACCAGAGGCCTGTGGAGGCATATGCTGCCCTACCCAAGCAGCGTAGTGCTATGATCAGCCAGGACAGACCACTAAGGGAGGTGAGAACTTCAGAGCCAGACCCAACAGGGCCAAGAAGGGGCAGCTGGATGCCTGATGTGACCTTGGACAAGTCACTGCCTCTTGGGGCTTCAGTTTCCTCCTCTGTAAAACAAAGAATTTAGAGGATACCAGCAGTTTTCTAGCATTGAAGGCTTATGGATCCCTGAAGGTTATAGATTTGTTCCCCGGCAGGGGAAAAATGCATACATATACTGGCATAAAATACTGAGGGTATTTCCATCACCATCACCCTGACCCAGAGACCCCAGGGAACAACTGCTGAGTTAAGACTTCTAATGATCATTCCAGCTCTAGATGAGGAGGGTGGAAGTTCTGTCTGTAGGAGACCTTCAACACCAGGCTCCAGCAGGGCGGGGCTCCCTCAGTAGGAAGCCATGTGTTTTAGTCAGTTTTTTCGCCACTATGCCAAAAAGACCTGAAAAGAACAACGTAGAGGAGGAAAAATTTATTTGGGGCTCATGGTTTCAGAGGTCTCAGTCCACAGACAGCTGACTGCTTTGCTCGGGGCCCAAATGAGGCAGCACATCATGGTGAAAGAGTGTGGAGAAAGAAAGAAGCTTGGGATATGGCCACCAGGAAACACAGAGTTCCCCTCATCAAGGACAAAATATAAACCCTGAAGACACACCCCAGTGACGGACCTCCTCCAGCCACATCCTACCTGCCTTCACTTACCACCCAGTTAATCCCTATCAGGGGATTAATCCACTGCCTCTTGTATTGCCTCACACCTGAGCTTTTAGGGGACACCCCATATCTAAACCATAACACCCTGGAAAGTCAGAACGGAGGAGTGGTGTGTTCCAAACACTCACCTAACATCTGTCTTTTTTATTGAGGACCCAGGACCAAGTAAGCCTAATTTGCAACCCACCACAGACACAAGGATGCCTGTTTACTAGGGAAGCCAGATTTCTTTGCTGCTCTGATACAGCAGCCTGGATTCCAGGGAGAAGAGGCCCATCTCTTTTCACAGTGGCAGCAATTCCTTCAGTTCACTTGGCTCAGCAGCAAATGCCATCCTGTGCCCTTTCTCATTCTCAGGGCAGCTTGTGGACTCATATGCTTACCTGTGTGTTTCTGCCCAGGAGACATCTGTCATTAACTGCAGTCCAAACCACCAGTTGGCTATAAGAGTTGAAATAAAAAGTCAGATTTCCCGGCCTGGTGAATTAGGTTGTCCATCTCCTGCTTAGCACATCAAGGCAGAGCCTAGAGCGTTTGTCTTGGTGGAAACTCCTCCCTGGTCAGTGCTGAGAGTGAACAAGGTGTGTGAGTTGCAGGAAATTCCACGAGCGAGTGGGAGGAGCTCTCACTTGGAGCTGCTTATTAGACTCACATGGGGAGCTCTTCAAATACAAATGCTGCTTTCCACTTGACCAGTTGAGTCTAATGTGCAGCTACGGCTGAGAACCACTGTCCTGGGCAACCCAAACATTTAATAAACCAGCTTCATGGCTCAAAGACCCAAAGAACCCTGATGCAAAGCAGTCAGCGGTGAATGGCCCAAGCTATGTGCCATGCCCAAGAAAAAGCACACCTCCCACTGGGGGAGGATTCTAGAAAGGCTTCTGGATGCTGGATGGCAAAGACAGCAAATCTTGAGCAAGCAGACATAGAAGAGACAGGTCTCCAGACTGGGAAAGATCCAGAGGCAGCAGAGTCTGCTGGAAAATCAAGGTCTGGTGCTCTTTGCAGGGTGGGGAGTACATGTCAATAAATGGACTCTAAGATGCCTTTTAGATTGCACCTGACCCTACAGCTCCTGATTGAAAGTGGTTTGACTTGAGTGTTTCTTTGTTCTGGTTAAAAAAAAAAAAACTGTTCTGCAGGAAATCATCCTTTCAGGGAGGGCAAAAGAAATGTAGCCGATTTTTACAAAGAAGGACAGAGACAGAGGTACATTCCCCTGCCTATGTTACACAGGTGAGTACCAAAAACAACCTTAATTCTGCTTATTCTGAGCAACCAGCCCTTCAAGATACAGAGCCTGGCCCCCCAACTCACATAGAGAACCATAGAACCACAAGCAGGAGAGAGAAGACTGTGCCAGAAGGGCTCTTTGCCTTCTCTTGGATCCACAAAACTCCTTGAGGACATCCTAGGGCCATCCCAGGACATCCTTGCAGCCTCCTTCCTGGAAGGGTATCAGAGAACAGGCCTGGGCAGACCAGAGTCCGAGTATAGCCCAGAGCCTCCTCAGTCACGTGACCTTAGCCTTCCACCACTCCAGGACCCAGTTTCCTCATTTGTAAACTGGGATTTGCAGATTCAGGTAGTCCTTAAGAGAATGGAAAGAAAGAGCATCCACAGAGGGCCTGGCTCCTTAGAGGGGTTGGGCAACGGCAACTGTTGCTCTTATTATTCTTTCTCTCCCTTCCTGGTCTCAGAGCAGCATGATATCCAACAAAGGCTTTCCTCCACCTGGACCTCAAAAAATGTCTTCTTCCCTCTGGCCTTTATTTCTGTGCCCTTGGACTACACCACTGTGTGGACAACCATCTCAAGAGTGCGTCCACAAGGATTTACTTCCTGGGGGAGAAGAGTGGACATTTTTCTGGGTCCAGGGCTGCCCAAGCTGCTCTCTGCTGCCCCCTGTTGACTCAGAGCCTAAAGAGCCAGTGGCCCATTTTGCCCGTAAGTTATGTCTTCTCTGGAAATGAAGGTGACTTACAGCAATTAAAAACAAACTCTAAGCATGTTAAAAGCATGTATCCTAGCACCAGTCCTGCCCTGCCGTGTGTGGCTTCTTTGGGATACTAATGCCTCAGGTTCCTCTCTGATCTGAGGTTTTAAAAAAAAAAATCTCGACCACACTTTGCTTTGACCCACTTGTGTGGGTTCAGGAGGCTTTCTGGATTTCCAGAGAATGAATTTGATCAAGTTCTGCAAGAACCTGGCAGGAGTCTTTTCTTCCCCCCATTCTCAGCCCTCTGCCAGGTATTATAAACCAATCATTTCTTTTCCCACGGAGTCAGACTCATCCTCAAAATCCTTCTTAATATAACTTCACTCCAAGTGGCTGGTCCTAGTCACTGGTCAGGGTTGGTGCACAAGATGCAACCTGTTTTACTTCTTGGGGTTTGAAGTTCAACTCCTGGAACCAGTAGCCAGGGAGAGGATGTGGATCAAATGCCCTGTTCTGTGCCTGCTCCTGTGGCTGCTATCTCCCAGGGGTCAGGAAACTTCATGGTTATGATGGCATAACACTGGACAAGGTAAGTTGAAGTTCTGGGCTTCTGAACTTGAAATATATGAGCTATTATATTCAGGAAATGTACTAAAGATAAGTCTCACTCAATTGAGACTAAAAAGCATCACCGAGCCACAGGATGGACAGGTATTTTCTTGAGGGAGTAAAGAATATTATTGTTGAGCAGGCCTGGTGCCCAGGCTGAGTGTTCTGGAATTGGAAAATAAGAGGGTATTTGAAATCCACTGGTGTGTGTTCCTCCAATATTTCTTGTTTTCCCCTTGGAGTGGGTGAACTGGCCCATGAAGCACCCACTGCCTCCTGACTGAGTGATTACAGCAGAAGAAAGAAGAAATGTAGGACCAAATCCTTGGTGCTTAACAGTGTGAACTTTCCAGGCTTTTTTACAAGACCTGGAATTTTCAGTATCAGAGTACTGAGTCAGTAAGTAATAGATCTGGAAGAAATTAGGACCAGTCTGAGTCACTCCTTATCACTCACCAGACTTATTCCATATGCTGTTGTGAATAGAGGATAGGCAGGTAAAGCAGAGATCTCAGAGCAGACCCTGGAGCAGGGGCTCTGCACCCTATCCACCACCCATTGAGGCCACAGGCCCCAGGGCAGGATAAGTTGGGCATTTGAGAGCACAGAAAACCGAGGATCTGTTCCTGGGTAAAGCCTGGGCAAGTGAGTGTCTAGCTGAACCCTCCGCTCCCAGAGCCCAGCAGGCAAAGGGAGATTAAACAGCAATGGTTGCAAGAAGTATAACCTATGTTTTTTGATATCAGAGTAGCAGATATCCAGTCTCAGTCGTCAGGGAGATTTTGTTCAGTCTGGGGTTTCTCTAGCTCTTCTTCATGGGGTTTGTTCTATTTCATTCTGCTTGGGGGCACCAAGGCATGAAGGGACGAGGAGCCTGTTCTCCATCCCCACCTCTCCTGCTGTCATCCACTGAGCTGTCCTGACCAGGGTGTCTGCGGGTTCAATCACACAAAGACTGCCTTGGCCCGAGGCCCCACCAGATCTCAGTATCCTGGTGTGCGAGAACACTTTCTGTACTTTGTGCAGATGTGCGGGAGTCCTGGGAGACTTCCACTTAACGTGAACTCACATGCAGTATAAGCATAGGCAAATTATCTAAGTTAACTTAGCTCCTCTGTGACTCAGTTTCTTTATCTGTAAAATGGGCACAATAATAGTACCTACATCTCAGGATTGCTGTGAGGATCAAGTGAGTTAAAGCATGCTAAGTGTCTAGAACACTATAAATGTGTCTGTTCGTATTGTTACTTTGTTTATTTCTTTCAAAGGAGTGAAAGTCAGAAAGGTTCTACATAGAAATACCAAGCATTTTCTATTTAGCACAGGCATTCTGAAGTGGCTTTCTGGGTGGGAGAGAAAGGGCAAGGTTGTAGTCAGGGCTTTAGGGACAATACATAGTTCTTAGATGCACTGATGTTCCACATCAGACCAAGAGAGCAGTCCTGGAAGTGCCTCTATGCCAGGTATGATCCCTTCCGTTGCTGAATCGTGAAGAGGAAGTCTTGAGGTAAAAGGGAAGGTGGCCAAGGCAGTAGGTAGAGGAGGAAGGACAGAACCCTCTGGGAGCTCAAGACACTGGCTCTTCAACCAGTCAACGGTAGCATTCTTGTCTTTTAACAGCCAGTGTTTCCTCACCTGCCTGGCCCTGGGCACGCCCACAGGAGAGTCCGGTGCATGTGAAAGATTGTTGTTGTGGAGTCCCTGGCCCCCAGTGAGGGCAGGAAGAGCAGCTGGCTGTGATGTTTTGTTAGGCTGTCCCTTGGCTGGGTGTTCATCCAAGTCACCAGGTAAAGAGGCACAAGCTTGAATCCAGGTGGGACCAGATGTCCAGTCTGATCAAGCCCATTGAAGCCAGCTTACCTGCCCCTTCATGTAGGGCCAATCTGAATGAGCTCCTGAAAACAGAATTTCATGCTAGGCCTACCCTGAATCAGTTGGCGTTAGCTCACCTCTAGAGCTCCTGGACTCTGCTATCCTCAGACCCTCTTCTTGGCCTGATGCCAAAGATGCACCACTGGCTAAGCATCACCTTCTGCACTGTGGCTTCTATTTCCAATTGTCCATAGGTCACATTTTCTTCTTGAGCAATGTCCCAGCCCAAAGATAACAAGCAAATATTACCTCCTATGCCAACTTGTATCAATGCCTTCCTGGAATGTAGTGTTTGGAAGGAGGCCACTCAGAGGTGGAGGACGATCATGCAGCACTATCTCCAAAGGGTCAGGGAGCAGAAGGGGCAACAAGTCTGTTGTTAATCCTGCCCCAGGCCCATGAGCTCAAGAGTGGATTCTTTAGTTCCTGTGGGAGAAGGGAGGGAACAGATCTGAGGGTACAAGAAGTTTCCAAAGGTGGATCCACAAAAATCTGGAAGCAATCACCAGAGTCTTTTGGTGACTATTAACAATTTACCACGTGGTGGCCAAGGACTGCCCTTAAAGGCAGGTGACTAACAGTCCCAGTTGGAAACAGTCCTTGGGAACTCCTCAGTACCAGGTGAACCCGAACTGCTGCTTGTCCTACTGACAAGAGATATGTAAGGCCTTGCCAGCCCCTGCCCAGGACTGACACTGCCCAGGAGTACATACTCCCCTTCAGAGGGCAGGATGTGCCTGGTGCCCCTCAGCCGACTCTCAGCATGCTCAGTGGCTCTTACATGAAATATATAACCAAGATCTGAGGACTTTTAATTCCCCTGATTCTTCCATGTGGATGAAGATTAAATACTATGGAGAGAGCCATATGGAGCCAGGGTACTTAAACGCTCTTACCTGCTCAGGAAATGAGACCTGTGAGACTGTGTCCACACAGCACATCTGCTAGCAGCTGGCTGACCACAGGGATACATGTAGACATGCTTGGAGTTAGGCTAGTTTCATTCATCCAACACCCTCCTTTCTTCAGCTCTGCAGATCAGTTGAGTGCCACCTTTAAATTCCTGTCAATAGCTTGTACCCAATGAGCTACTTGCAACTAAGAACACTTAAAGTGCCCAACTGACACCTTTTTGGCACCCAGGAAAGAAGAAAACACTCCTCCTTGGTTTTCTCTAAACACTTTCCACAGTTAGAAAAAAAGGTGTGTTGGTGGGGGGACAAAAATAAGACAGAGAAAATCACTTGTGTCAGTCAAATGTTCAAAGCTAGTCATTCAAAGGAAATAAGGAAATTGAAATTAACTGTGGCTCCTTGGTTTATGTTCTTTCCTCCTCAAACTTGCTAAAAAAAAACCCTCCACTTGCACTCACTCAGCAATGTCTGCTCCTAGTGACATCTGTCAGCTAAGGAGTTTAATTGTTGGTAATAATATTTCCCTGTTATTCGACCACCACACAAATAGCATAAATACAACTTAACCACCCTTGCCAGAAATCACAAATTTATGCCGTGCCTGCTGAACACTAAGGCTGATTAGCACAAAATTTAATTTTCGTTAATATCAGCCCAAGACAAGTAGAGCATGAAATTAACCTGATGTGTTAATATTGTGCTTCACAGTTCCAACTGTATCCTGTAAACGCTGTCACTGGAAACAGGTGCCTCTCTGTATGGGGAAGAACTCCCATGCAGACTGAGAGGCAGGATGAGGCCCAGGAGGTTGGTGTTCCTGCAGCCATGAGTGTTCCAGGAGGCACTGGATGACAGCTCCAGGAGACAAGGGGCAATGAGAGATGGTAGTGGGAATTAAGGACTAGTAGCCTTTGAGGTCCTTTCTATTCCTGGGGCTCTGGGATTTTAAATCTTAAAACAACTTCCACAGGCCAGATGCTGTTATCTAAGAGTGGTTGGCAAATTACCACACAAAGACTACATCCAGTCCATGGTTTTTTTTTTTTAATATTTTTTTTTAGCTGTAGATGGACACAATATCTTTATTTATTTATTTATTTTTATGTGGTGCTGAGGATCAAACCCAGCACCATGCATGCAAGGCAAGTGCTCTACCACTGGGCTACAATCCCAGCCCACTGTCTCTTTTTGTATAGCCTGTGAACTAAGAATTGTTTTTACATCTTTAAATGGTAAGACAAAAAAAAAATGAAGATTATTTTATAATGTGAAAACTATATGAACTTCAAAGTTTAATGTCCACAAATCTTCCTGGGACTCAGTAATGTCCATTCATTTTGTTCTTGTCTCCCTCCGCCTTCTCTCTACAACAGCAGCCGTGTGTGGTTGCAACAGAGACCTTACAAACTGGAAAACCCTAAATATTTACTATCTGGTTCATTACTAGAAATTACTGCCAACCTCTGATCTAAGGCAATAATAGTTTTCAAATGAGTTCTTTGGAGAGGGGAGAAGGACAGGACTTCACGCTTTTGCCAAAGCAGCTGTCGTTGTGTCAGTTATACAAAATATGTTTTTGTTTGAAAAAAGGAATCATAGCTAAACAAGATCCAGGAGGTGTATAATAAGTTAAAAATGCTTTCCCTCTTGAGATGATTTTTGTGGTTTGTGAATGGTGGGCTAAAGGTGGCTCCAGGAGGTTTCCAGAGACCCAAGATGCAAAGACCAAAATGCAGTTCAAACAAAACTTGTGTGTGTATGTGTGTGTGTGTGTGTGTGTGTGTGTGTGTGCATGTCTCCATAGGTGTGCCTTCAACCAAGGGGCTTAATTCCAGGGCAAGTATACAGGGACATACAATCCTCATGGGGCACATTTCAGGAATTCTTCTATGTGTACAAACTTCCCTTCCTTCTCTTGCAAACACCTACTTATTCATTTTCAAATACATTTGTTTAATTATTAATCAGCTAAAGCCATTCATAATAGACCAATATTTATGACAAATCCTGGGAAACTGTAAATGTGACTGTATTGGGGGAAGGTGATTAAATTAAGGCTCTTAAAAAATCAAGAGATAATCCTGGATTATCTGGGTAGGCTCTAAATGCCATCATCCCAAGTTTCCTAATAAGATAGTTACAAAGAGTGGAAGCCACACAGAGGAGAAGGTGATGAGACAACGAGGCAGAGACTGAAGCGATATGATTACCAACCCCAGAATACCAGGACAACCACCAGGAGCTAGAAGAGGCAAGGAGTGGATTCTCCTCAAGAACTTGCCATACTTTGGACTCCTGGTCTCCACAACTGTCAGAGAATAAATTTCTGATGCAATAAGCCACTAGGTTTGTAATGAACTGGTTCCAGCTGCCTCCAGAAACTAACACATGATCACAAAAGGGTTTTGTCACGAACAGTCCCATAATCCTGATGTAATTTTCATTACTTTGTGTTGAATACCTATGTAACACTCAAAAGCCTGTTCATGGGTTTCATCTCATAAATTATGCTATAGAGAAAGCATGAAGTAATTTTAAGTCCCTGGCACATACTAGATACTCAATAAACGGGAACTCCTTGCCTTCATTTCTCAAGGCAGAAAAAGTCACCCCATTCTTTGAGGTCACAGGGCTCTTCAGACATATTTTAATTAGCACTTCCCTCTCACAATTAGGCGTCTGTATTTTTAACGTCCACCACCCCTCATGCATAAGCTCTGAAATTCTTGGGAGCAATGCATATCCCTCATTTTTTAGGTTTACTTTTTTATTGACATTTGACTTACATACAGTAAGGAGCCTGTATCTTAAGAGTATCAAAGAACATTTTCAAATGTTATGTCTAGGCAGCCACTATCCAAATCAAGATATAAAGCATTTCTAACACCCTGAAGCCTCTTCCATGCCCCACTCTCAGCCAATACCTTCTCCAAAGAGTAGCTACTATTCTGACTCAATGCAGTTAGTTTTGCCTGTTTTTGAATACCGTATAAATGAAATCAGATAGTATATACTCTTTTGAATATGGCCTCTCTCAGATCACATAATGTTTTTGAGATTTATCCATGCTATTGTGTGTAGCAATAATGAGTTCTCTATTGTATGAAATTACCACAACTTCTGTATCCATTTTATTGTGAATTGACTCTGGGGAGTTTCCAGTTTGGCATTATTACAACGTATGCTGCTAGGAAGATTCTTGAATATATCCAGCCAGGTAAGAAAGTACTCTTCCCACTTAGATACTGATAGGGGTATCTAGAACTTCTAGATCTCAAAGCAGGTATATAAGCAACTTTAGTAGACACTACTAAATACCTCTTTGTACAACTTATGCAGTACAAATTTTTATTTACTCCATCAATGCATAAAATGTGTAGTAATGCACCAAATCCTTGCCAGAATTAGTTACCTTTTAATTTTAGTCATTTTGGTGATAAATGATTCATCTTTATATTCCTCATGGACTAAGCTGAAATTCATACTAACGTGATTGCCCACCTTTCTTACTGGCCTAGTGGCCGGGAGACATCTGGCCAAAAGCCAGGTAAACCTAGGCCAGCTACCAACTGATCCTGCATGAAAAAAAAAAAAAAAAAAGAGTTGGATCAATTTGATTCCCCTCTCTCAGAGATTAAAGCAACAAAACAAAGAGAGTAACACAACCTTCAACAGGAACAAATGATGAAAACAGTAATGGCTATGATTAATCAATACAAGACAAAGACATGAGAAATTGTAAGGAGGCAGACACTATAACAGAAACAATGCAGAGCATAGGGGAAGGAGACCAGCCGAGACCAGGACAGACAGAAGCAGATACCATGAGAATAGCAATGAACCACAGCAGAAAGCCTAAGGCCCTGCTCTAAGGTCACCATAGTGGCCTTAGATCCAGAACAACTTCTAGCCCCTCCCTTCTGCTCCATATGGCCCTTGATGGGCCTGTTCTTAAGTCTCCATGGTAACCTCCACACCTTTTTTTCAGTAGGCACCCTTACCAGGAGCCCTTCCTCATTTCAGTTGTAAGACTTGGAGCCTTTTTTCTTGCAACCAAAAAAGTTCAACTTCCATGCCTGATATGCAGTATCAGCAGTGTGCCAGCAAATAGTTAATAATCAACTACCTAGGAATCAAAAGCCCTGATTAGAAATGTTTGCCAATATCTGTGATGTGAATACTCCCACCATGGCCATTTTCAAGCTACCATGTGACATCATTAAACACAAGCTACTGGAAATAGCACACTATTCAATAATATTTTCACCACATTGGTGCAATAAATGGAAATATAATCTCAAGAGCAAAGATAGTAGTAAAATAATTAGTTGAGTATTTATACTCAATTTGGGTGTAATTGAATATTTATTACCTTTGTTTTTTATTGGTGCATCTCAATTGTACAGAAATGGTAGGTTTCTTTGTAGCATATTCTATTACCTTTATTTTTTAATATAATTTATTTAAGTTTATATAATCTAATTCTTTTATATTGGTGATGTTTAATAACTAGCTCACAAAAAATCCTGAAAATTGAACAATCAGCTGTCATGAGCTGGTAGGGTCAGCTCTGATATGCCACTGAAATAGATGCCCACCAAATGTTAGATTCCTTTCTGGCCTTCTCTATATTATAGCAGGCTCCTCATTGTGCAGAATCCACCTGCCTGGCTCCTAAGCCAATGGCACATCCATGTATGAGAAAAACCAATCATATAATGACAATGTTGTCTCGATTTCCCACAGTAGATTACTATTGGTGATATTCAAAACCATGGAAATAGGCATGTCATAGCTTTATTTACCTAGTCACAGGAGTAGGAGCTTTCTGGCTTGAAAATTTCTTTTGCTTTGTTTTTATTTCATCAATAGCACAGCAAACATAAGCAGGTATGTAGGATGTTAAGTGTTCACAGAAAGCTTTGACTTGCTCAAGTGGCTCCTGGATCAAAAACTCCAGCACATGTCTGATCTTCTTTCAGGTGCCCACCACTGTACAAGCACAAATAAACAAAACAAAACAAAAAAATCAATCATGAATGCAGTAAGACTTATAGTTTTTGCCCTTAAAAGGTTTTCAATAATGATTATGCTAATGATGATATCTGACATTTAATGCTTACTACATAAAAAGATGCTTGCCTTATGTTGATAAACCCAGTTAATCCTCACAACGATTCTTTGTGGTAGGTACTACATTATCTTCCTAATTTTACTGATATGGAAAACAGGGCACAGAGAGGTTAAAAAGGAGCCCAAGGATAACTATATGAACACAAGTTTCTAAACCCAAGAAACCATGCTGCTAGCCACTGGACTACCTCACCTTAGTAAACTAGAAGATGAAGATAATGAGAGGTTGTATGTAACTACATCAGAATCAGAGAAGGAAGTAGAAAATATGGATTATTCTCAAATGATAACTTGCAAGTACCCTTTAGCCTAGACTTGAAAGATGAGCAGGATTTGGATAGACCTCAAGGGTGAGCTGGGTAGCTTAATGGGAGAAGAGCTGGGTACATGGAGTACTAAGGGCAGGAAAAAGCACTGTGCATCAGGATGAGTGCAGGGAACCAAGTTTGCTGAAGAGCAGTGGGAACAGAGGTGGAGGACACCCTAAGGGTGATGTGTACATATACTATGTTGACTGTGGTGATATCACAAATTTATCCATGTACCATGGCTTATCAGATTGTACACTTTATGCAACTACAGTATATCATATTTGAATTATACCTCAATGATGCTGTTTTTAAAACTGAAAATATAAAGTTGACATATAGCATGATTCAATTTATATGACATTCTGGAAAAGAGACCAAAAAAAATAAAACCACCCAGATCAATAGTTCACAGGAATGGGAGATGAGAGGAAAGGGAATCTGGGGATAGAGGAGTAATAGAAATGTTCTATATCTTAATTGTGGTGTTGATTTCATATTTACTTGCTTTTTGTCAAAAACACTTAGAACTGTATTCTTAGCAAGGATGAATTTTACTATATGCAGATATATATCAATAAATCTGACTTTAAATAGAGATTACATGCACACAGATACACGCCTGCATGTATTCGTAAATAGAGGTCAATAAATAAATCTTTCTCCTCCTTCTGGGGCTGAAATGCTGAAAAACCCAGTGCAGACTTCAAAGACTGACTCCCCATGTATGTATTGCTTTTTATAGTTTTAAAGTATTCCGATATCCTATATGTCATTTGATCAAGTCACCAACTATAGGAAGAAGGCAGTGAGTGGAAGAGATTGTGTACCAATAAGGGAACGAGGACCCTGAGGCCAGGGAGGGTAAAGACTCACTCACCATCACACATTTCAGAAGCGATGGAGTTAGACCCAGTACTAGCAGACCTTCTGGTTTCTGGCCTGCTGTTCTTCTCATATACTCACCAACCATTCTCAACCCACCCCCAGCTTTGAGGTCCTTCCTGATTGTAATCCATGGTCTTTTTTTGGTACTGGGGATTTAACCCAGGAGTGCTTTACCACTGAGCTTCATTCATCTCCAGTCCTTTTTATTTTTTATTTTGAGACAGGATCTCACTAAGTTGCTGAGGCTGTCCTTGAACTTGCGATACACCTGCCTCAGCCTCCAAAGCCATTGGGAATAGAGGTATATCGCCACTACACCCAGCACAATCCATGATCTTGTGTGCCCAAACAGAAAAAATCCAAGACCCTCATCCACATTCAAACTCATGGTGGCATAACTGAGAATTGACACTGATCCAGGCACATCACTCAACATGTCCACTCCTTAGAAGGACCAAAGAGGTCTTCCTTTCCCATTCATAACCCCAATCTAACCATGAGAAAAACAGTAGACAAAACCAAAGCCAGGGTGGCTCGGGAGGCTGAGACAGGAGGATCACAAGTTCAAAGCCAGCCTTAGCAATGGTGAGGCGCTAAGCCTCTCAGTGAGACCCTGTCTCTAAATAAAATACAGAATAGAGCAACTAACTGTAATATGGTGTCCTGATGGGAACCTGGAACAGAAAAAGGGCATTAATGGAAAAGCTAGTGAAATCTGAACAAAGACTGGAGTTTAGTTCATAATAGGAATGTGCCAGTGTTTGTTCCTTAGTTTTGATGAAGGAGCCAAGGTGACAAAAGGTTAACAGGGAAGATGAGGAGATGGGCATTTGAGAACTCTGTGCTGCCTTTGTATCTTTCCTATAAAACTCAAATTATTCCAAAATAAAGAGTTCACTTAAAAGAATCTTGGTCAACACCCTAGATGTTTTTGTCCATCACTGTTGAATCTTTTCCCAATAAACGAAGGGCATATTTTCTTTTTAGCTGGGATAGTTAATTGTCAAGCCAAGCACAGGAGCTTCTATTCCCAGGACCTTCCAGGCTCCCAAGTCAGCCTAAAGATGGAGTTATCCAGCCCCTCACCGCCCTGACCCCCAGCCCTTGGCTTTCTTCCCAGCAGGTAACAACACCTGGCTCTTTGAACACAATAAAATCATCCTGGTCATGTATGGATCTCGACTGCTGAGATCAGAGGGCAAGGGCGGCCCCCTCACTGCTCTCTTGAAGCCTTGCTGGTCAGATCTGCTCTGGGCAGGATCACTGCTGGAGGTGGCTGGAAACAGGTGTCCCATCTGAAGCCAAGGGACTACAGTGCTCCCTGTGAATAAAGAAGTATGTGAGAAAGGGAGACCAACAGGCAGATAGGCAGTCAGGCAGACAGACAGAGACAGACTAGCCGATGAGTGGGAAAGGGAACTGAATTCTGAATGAGGAGGTTATGGTGAGTAACCTGAGACAGGCTCCTGGAAATAATCCCTCAGCAGGAAATGGCTAGTCCTTTTGGAAACCAATGAAGCAAGAAAGTGGTGTTGACCAACCTATTGTGCAGGCCATTTTTATTATCAGCAAATAAATGAAAGGCTGAAACTGTCCTTCAGTACCGAGACTAATAGTCTTCATGATTCCTTCCCTCTCCTGACTCCATCCAGCTCCTCACCCTGCATTCTGCTCATCCTGCCTGCACGTAATTGTTTACTTTTTGGTTTCAGTAATCACAGTAGCTCTCCATCTATCTGCAACAGTCTTTCTCCTTTTTCCTCTTCTCCTATCATCCTCTTTTGAAGAATTGTTGTTTCTCAAATGTGGCCAGCTTCAAGGGCTGACAGGTCTACTCCAACAGGTACTGCTGAATGAGTCTGCCCAGGGCACCATGATGAGGACAAAGCTCTCGATATCCTTTCTTTAGAGCAAGTTTGACACATTTGCTCCTAAAATGAAGTTTCCTTCTCAACTGTCTTATTTAGGGAAGGTGAAGTTTTAGATGTGGTATCAGAGAGGGTCCAGTCAGGAAACAGAAACCATATCAGTAACGTTAACAGAGATAATTTAGTATAAATGGTTGTTCACCAGAAATTGGAGAACTTGGAAGAAAAAAAGTTTCTCCAATGATAACCGCAGGAAGCACTATTGTGGCCTGGCTGGAGGAACAAAGGGAAAAGCAACAAGGAGGTCCCTACAGAAATGGAATGAGACCTCAGAGGAAGGTGTGCCATCTTCCAGGACTGGGCCTGAAAGTATAAGGGAAAGAATGAAAGCCAGAGCCAGCTGCTCTGTTAAAATCAACTGCCAATGCCAAGGTGGAAAAGCAGCGCTGGGTTGATGCTGGCAGGAACTGGAAGCAAATAGAAGACACTCTCCCTCTTCCTGCTTCCTGCAGCACCCCGGAATGGCATAGCCTAACGTGGGTCCAGCCGACAAAAGAAATGGGTTAGCAGGATCCCAGCTCCAGCACCACAAAAGCTGAGAACGAGAAAGTAGGTGGGAATTTGAGACACTGTAGCTCATTAACCAGGAAGAAGTCCATGGAAATGGAAGGAACAGAAGGCATAAATTTACTGTTTCTCAAATAACCATTCCATAGATAAGCTGTGTAAGTGTATGTGCATATACTGATATATTTTAATGATAACTCCCAGTTTCTAATAATAATATCTAATATATACTGAGACTTGGCAAAGAACCAGGCAAATGTCAATGTCCTAATTCATCCCTCACAAGAACCTGAGGAGGTAGATACCAAAAAAATCTTAATTTTACAGGCAAAAACATTAAGACTTAGGTTAAGTGATTTGCTTATGATGCTCAGAAAGTAGTAGATCCAAATCAAGACCTCATAAAGTTCATGTGTAGTCATAGCATCATCTTTTATCTACTCAGCACCATAGCTACAAAGTCTGCTCCTCCTTCCTATGAATATTATCAGGACTTCCTCCAGCAAGAGGATTAACAGATTCATCCACAATCTCTCTCAGATGTAAAATACAGCTCCAACTCCATGGTATATCAAAATCTCTGCTCAGATGTAACACAGCTCCAACTCCCTGGTATGTCAAAAAATAGCAGCAGAGCATGCATCAAATGAATGCACACTATACCACAACACCAAAGGAAAGCAGAAAAGGGTGTTTGCAAACAAGTGTGACAGCATAATATGCAGCCAATAAAATTATGCTATAGACACACATGCATTAACATGGAGAAATTATAATAGCTAACATTTAATAAGCAGTTCCCACATGCCTATGGGAACTGCTTATTAAATTTTTGGCATTAACACATTTTATCCTCACAAAACCTAATATAGTAGATCCCATTATTATCATCTCCATTTTACAGCTGAGGAAACTGAGGTACCATAAAGGTTAAATAACTTAATTAAAATCATAGAGCTAGTAATTGGTAGGGACAGGATTTGAAACAGGTGATCAGTTTCACAGCACATGATGTTAATCATCACATTATTCTGAGTACTGTATAATATAAAAATTGTCATGATATCCTTTCAGTTAAAAAGAAAGCATTTCAGAAAATGGTGGGTATACTGTTGTGCCCTGTCTATAAAATATGAATATATTTGTGTTCACTTATATGTGTGTATGTGTGTGTGTGTTTAATTTTAGTCCATAGGTTAATGTCTAGGAGGGAGGGTCTGTAATAAAATATTAATAGCAGCTATTGTGTAGAGATGATTTGGTTTTTTCCTGTCTTAGTTTTAAATAACTACTTGGCTTTCTATAAAAAATATGGTCACTATAGGAAAATTTTAAGGATTTCTTTAAAGAAATGATTGTCATCTTGGGGAAAATGACCTGGCAATTGGAACACCTTTGTAATATTTGGTATGGGGGGAAAAAGAGGAAATTTGTGTCTGCAATAGGCATGAACAACAGAAAAGAGACTCAACAGCATCTCCTTCAGCCAGGCAAGATAACAAAACAGTTGCTGACAACCACTCCCTACCTGGAGAAGGCAGGAGCTAAGTCCTGTGCATGGTTTTAAGTGTGTTCCCTTCTCCACTAGCCACAAGGAGAGTTTACAAATTTACTGAACATAAATGTAATCATTTCACTTTGAAACTCACGCCTCCCAGATCCTGATCACGAACACAGGTCCCTCTGAACACGAACATCTATGTGCTGGAGAACACTGTTGTTGTAGCAATATGTTATCCCTGTGCACTGGGAATATTCACTCCAGTCTCCCCAAGCCACGTGTTGCCTTGGAAACATCATGATTCTCACAGAGATCTAAGCAAAGGGAAATAATAATAAAAAAAAATCTTACACTTTAAGGCTCTCTTTCAGGCCACCAAGGCGCCTTGCTAAATCCTTCCTTGGAATAAAAAGACAGACAGGCAGAGTGGCTCAAGCCATGTGTCATCCTGATAATTAACAATTAGAAAAAACACATTGATCTCTGTTCTCAGGATAATTCAGGTCAAAGTAGTTGTCCATCTGAATTCAGTAGATTGCCAAGGTCAACATTTTCACAATCAGTTAAGATTCTGTCCCATATCTAAACACACAGACATGAAAGACGCCTCCATGGGAGGAAGCTATGAAACATCTTGACATCATGGTATCAACTCACATGAAAGAAAGGTCTGACATAATACAGGGAATCTTCCCTTTGGAGAAATGATCGACAATCTTGTTCTGTTAAAGACCAGATACTAAATATTTTCAGCTCTGCTGGTCATGTGGGTTTGGTCACAATTACTCAACTCTGCCCTTGCAGGGTGAAATCAGCCACAGGTGATACCTAAGAAGGGATGGGCATGACCATGTTCTAATAAACTTTGTGGAAACAGGTCGTGGGCTAAATTTGACCCATGAGTTGTAGTTTGCTGTCCATGCTTTAGAGCATGGGCTGAGTATCCCCATCTGCAGTCTTCAAGGATTACCCTCAAGAAAACTGGAAAGTTGGCAAAATTGTTCTTACTGGTTCATTTGGTAAAGGTGTTGCATCCCCCAAACCAGACTCAGGAATAAACCTTGGGAATCAAAAGTAGAAAAGCAAATAAAGTCTAGAGCTTATGTTTGAGGGAGGAGGACATAATAAGCAAGTAAGCAAGGAAATAAACTAGAAAACTTCTGGTGAAGACAAGGGATTGGAAGATGATAAAGCAGTGGGGGAGGGGAGGCCACTATAGATTGGGTGGTCAGGGAAGACTCCTGAACAAGGCCCTTTGAACTCACTTGAGAGTGAAGAGGAGCTGAGAATACAAAGAGCTGGACAAAAAGTAGATTATCCGGAATCAAGAACCAGAATGCAAAGAGCCTGAGGCAGCAACAGGTATAGTGGGTTTAAGGAACAGAGAGACCAGCGTGGCTGGAACTGCCCACATAATAAACATGGAGAGCAGGGTTTGAGGTAGGGCTATGATAAGAAGTGGTCAAAGGTCACTGCAGACAAGACCTTTGAGCCACAGAGCTTCACTCTGACCTCCCTTTTCCCCTGTGCCACAGTCCTAGCTCTTACATAACCACACACTCAGGACCTGGACCTGCCCCAGCTCTTCCTTCATCTACCAAGTGTGGCTCCTCCTGGAGTGGGTCTAAGGGTGCTTAAGTAGAATAGGCTCCCCTCTCAAGTAAACACACTCCTCTCACTAGCAGCGAGAGACTTAAAGTAAAATAAGTTCTTGTAGGAGTAACCACCTAATCAAATATCTTGTAGGAGTAACCACCTAATCAAATATCTTCTTAGCATGTGCCTTTCTTCAAATCAATATTTAGACCAAGAAGAATAAGGGATCAACTAGTTGAGTGATTCAGGACCATGTTCACTGAATGAAAAAACAAAAGTAAAACATACTTGACTCCGTTAGCTTCTGCATTCTCTGTCAAGGACAATAATTTTCAAACTAGAAAGCACAGAACATACGTGCTGAAGCAGACACCAAAACTCAAGGTAAAGAGAACTTGTGAACTGGATTTAAACTATTTCAAATGAGATGAATGCGCCAGCCTCCTCACACCAATGATAACCCAGGGTAGGGAGGGTGTCTCCAACATGTGTGTGTCAACAGTGATTCCAGGAGAGGAGCCAGAAAAGGGCCACGTTCTTTTTTTTTTCTTCCAGGGATTGAACCCAGGGGTTCTTAACCACTGAGTCACATCCCCAACCTAGGGCCTCAGGAAGTTTCTAAGGCTGGCTTTGAACTCATGATCCTCCTGCTTCCACCTCCTGGATCTCTGGGATTACAGGTGTGGGCCACCGCACTCAGCAGCAATGTTCTTTTCAGAAAGGGTGATGGGACAGATTGCAAAACCACAACTCAGAAGTTGAATACCAATCCCCCCCAAATCATAAGGAGATAATTAAACAATAGCACTTGACGAACAGAGGGAAGTCGTGCACACTGCAGCCAGCGGCTCACTAGGAACAGATCACAAGATCACCTGCATTTTTTTTTCTTTTTTCCATATTTAATTTATTTATTTGTTCTATTTAGGCTTACTTGATAACAGAGTGCAATTTGACTCATTGTACATAGATAGAGGATAACATATCAATTCTCTAGTTATAAGTTGTATAGAATCACAACATATATGCAGTCATACATAAAGTTAGGGCTATGATGACCATCCTATTCCACCACCTTTAGTGTCCCCATGCCCCCTCCCCCCTTACACCCTGTGAACAGAATGCCACCATTGTTCCCATGTCCTTCACCACATTATGGATCAGCATCCACTTATCAACGAGTACATTTGGCATTTGGTTTTCTGAGATTGGCTTACTTCACTTAGAATGATATTCTCCAACTCCATCCATTTACCTGCAAATGCCATAAATTTATTCTCTTTTATTGCTGAGTAATATTCCATTGTGTATATATACTACAGTTTCTTTATCCAGTCATCTATCAGAGGGCATCTAGGTTGGTTCCACAGTTTAGCTATTGTGAATTGAGCTGCTATAAACATTGAAGTGGCTCACCTGCATTTCTCTTGGGATAGGGTGGTCACACTCAACAGAAGCGTTTTAAACAACTAAGCTCGAGTGCCAGGCTAGAGCAGTGCCAGACAGAGTTCCAGCCTTCATTAGTGGAGGTCTTTAGTAATATGCCACCGGGCTTTGTCCCTCACCCTCTCTTGTTCAAAACTCTTATCAATACATTGATGAAGACGTGGAAGGCATGCCTCTCAAATTATGCAACACACAATGAGGTCCTAATTGGTCTGGAGCTAATGAAAAGAAATTGAATATTAATAAGTCTTCAGTCTTTCACAAGCTAACTCTAGAAGTGCAGGAACTCCTGCTTAAAAATAGTCAGCTAACATACATGTTTTATCTTCTTTCCCTCCCAGGTCAAGAGAATCAGGAAAGGGACATCAGTGGATATGAGATTTTAATAGATTTTTGCCAATGTGCCCCACCGATCCTTAAAGAAGCTTAAGACTTGATCAAAACTGCCATGGGGAAGGGCCAGGCAGTGCATAGCTGAGGTCCATCTGTGTGTGAACATTGTATCTGCTCATCAGTCTTTCCAGGAGACATGCAGAGTACTGCAGCTAAATAAGTACACTGCCTTTCACTGCTACCACCTTCTCCAGGGAGGAGATCAAGAAATCCTTCTCTAGGAAAACAGAACCACCCCAAATAAAAGACTCATATAGAGATGTTTGGGTTGTTCCCCTATCAGTCTCCTACCCAATCACTCAAGAGCAAAACCTGCTAATTGACACCCCTCCCATGTCTATATACAGAAGTCTCCATCAGATTTTTAATACCTTATTATTAGATACAAATGGACACCCATGATCTTTGAACAGGATCATTAATGGAAAGAGGGGAAGCTCAATAGAAAATGGAAGGTAAAGGAAACAGATATAATGCAGGAAGCAAAGACTTGAAAGAAATGCATCTAATCAGCTTCCTTAAAATGATACTGCATAGCCAGGTGAGGTGGCACACGCCTGTAATCCCACTGGCTCCAGAGGCTGACGTAGGAGGATTGAGAGTTCAAAGCCAGCCTCAGCAACAGCCAGGCGTTAAGCAACTCAGTGAAACCCGGTCTCATACGAAATAGGGCTGCGGATGTGGCTTAGTGGTTGGGTGCTCCTGACCCTCTTCCAAAAAAGATACTGCATACAAAATAGGACAGGATATTAAGAAAAAGAAAATAAGAAAGATTGTAAAATAAAAATATGATAGTCTATTTTAAAAAATGAAAGAGTTGAGAGATAAAGTTGAGAAAATCTTCTAAGAAGTGAAACAAAAAAGGAAAAAAGGAATGGAAATACAAGGACAATCTTAAAGATTCAACAGCTGAAACATGAGGACCCATGTCCAATCAATAAGAATTCCTAAAAAAAGAGAACAGAGGGAAAAAAGAGAGAGGAGAAATCACTATGAATAAATGAGTGAATGAATGAATCTCCAGGATGAAGGACTCACATGGGTCTGGCACAGTGATGACCAAAGACTGCCACCAAGGCTTCTCTTTGTGAAATTCCAAATCCCAGGGATAGAAAGAAAACCCTCAGAGTTTCAGAGAGAAAAAATGAGCTATTTATAAAACACCACAATCACACCGACAAAAGACTTCTCAAGGTCAAAGCCATATTTTAAGAACAGTGCTTCTCAAACTATCTATAGCACCCGGTGACTTAGAGCACAAAATAAAACCTAGAACAGAGTAGGAAAGAATTACTAGGAAAAAGTATATTCAAAAACATACAAACTAAATGCCCCCAAGTTTTAGTCTCAGCTTCACTAGACACAAAATGACTCACATAAGTATCAAAATTTCAAAATGCTTACTCTCGACTTCTGTACTTCTTTTCACAGATGGATGATGAATAGTTTGCAGACTGACCCTGGGCCACCAACCACGCTTTGAGTAGCAATGTGACCTTACAAATGTCTGAAGAAATGCCTTCAAGATTCCAGTTCTCAGCCCAGGATTCTGTCTCCAAACTACCTTTTGAGTGTGATGAACACAGAAACATGGAATGTTGAGTGTTGAAAAAGTGAAGACAATGTATCTTCTTGAATCCTTTCATAGGAAGCTACTAAGAGGTGCTCAAGCACAGGGAGGAGAAATTCATCAACTCTTAAGATAAGTCTAGGTCCAGGCACCTGAGGGATGGAGCTCTCAGACCTCCCGGGCCTGAAGCCTAAACTATAGATGTGAGTGTGGCTTCCCATACTGAGACATCTGCCCATAAGCCCATGCCTCCTGCAGTGCTCCTGGTCACAGATGTGACCCAGCACTGGGGCTTAGGTTACCTGCAAAGAAGCTAATGCAGCCAGGCAAGGAAGGTGCAGGAAAAAGGAGGGTCTTGACTGTGCCTTTGATGGGCCCTCCTTGTCTGCTTGAGTCCCAGTGATTCCAATGGGCTTCAGCCTTCCTCTCTGATCAAGCTCTGATCTCACAAGTGTTTCTCATAGTCCGTCAAAGGGCACTGTGCAGAAGTGGCTTAAGGTTCCCAGCTGGGTCCTGCTCTCTCCTAAGGCCTGCTGAATGCAGCTTTATTTCACTCTTTTCTTCCCACACTGGCAGTCCTGGAGAACAATAAAAAATCTAAAATATTTGTATTCCGCTCAAGTTAACACCACATTTTCTGTAATTATCCCTGCTGCTAAAATCATTTTGTTGTGTGCTTTTTGAGAAAGAAGAGGGGGTAGGGGACCAAATTAATTCCTTGGCAACAAAAATCTAATTAATCAAAAATGGTTCTTAGTCATTCAGAGCTCAACAGCAGCCAAAAAGGAATAGGAACATTTAGCTTAATAATCAAGAAAAAATATTTCAGGTGCTTCTTAAGGTACTAGTTTCTATGAATGTGTGGTGGAAGGCAGAGCAGTATAAGGAGACAAGGGTCATTAGCATCAGCCTGAGCTAGGCTTCAATCCCACCTCTGCATTTCCTGGCTGCACGACCTTGAGCAAGTTACTTTGTCCATCAGATCCTTACTTTTCTCCTTCTATACATGAGAATAACAATACTCTCTCATATGGTCAATGGAGAGGTTGAGGTGATGTCTGTAAAATCTTCATTTTTTTGTCACGTAGAAAACACCATGTTGATGATGATTTTTTTTAGCATGTGCAAACATTGCCGTAATTACATAAACTTCAAGTTTTGGGGGACTGTTTTTCACTTTAGTTTTTTGTTGTTGTTGTTTTCTTTCTTTAAAAAGCCATTTAAGGAGCTGGAGATATATGGAGATATAGCTCAGTTGGTGGAGTGCTTGCCTTGCATGCACAAGCCCTGGGTTCAATCCCCAACACTTCTCCAAAACAAAAAAAAAAGCTGTTTAAAAAGATGAATACGTTTTTAGGAATATATACTGAGGACAGAGTAAGAGATGGATGTTTGAAGAGACTGAGCTGTAGGAATGTTCATCATGCTATTGATTCTAATTGAAACAATAAGGCAATCTAAATGTCCTCAACAGGGCTTAGTAAAATGAATCCTGGTGCATCCACTCAATGAAATCACTCTTTCAATTACTGCCAAAGGGGAATGTCTATTGATGAAATATGTTAAGTGGAGGAAAGCATAGGAAGGCATGTTCTGGTTTCTGAAATATAAACTATATTTATTTTGTAGAAAATATTTTGTATACGGGGACTTGGGGGGTGGGGAGAACTTTTTGGAAATGCAACTGAGAATTTTTTTTAGAGGTTTTGTTTTTGAGTATTTTCTTCTTTAGTCCACTTGTACTTTTAAATTCCCTTATAGTAAGCATGCTTTTGTGACTTAAAATTTTTGAAATTTTACTTTGATTTTTTTTTTTTTTTTTCTTGTAGTGTTGGAGATCAAGCCCAGGGCTTTTGTGCATGCTAGGCAAGCACTGTACCACTGAGCTTAACTGCCTTACTTTCCTTTTTAGGAACAGAAACATAGATTTTCTAACTCTGCTCAACCTCATACCTTTCTGAATGTGAATGTGGCCCAGAGAGGTGGTGTGCAGGTCTTCAACCTGGGTCTGATGATGTTCAATGCCAGACTCTTGCCATGGGGCCAGGGTGCCAGATCTGAATTCCTTCTGCAGCAAGGTAAAGAAAGAGTTGTGATTCTTCACAAAACTAGAGATCCGTTGGGAGAGTATTGAGCTACAAAAGAACCAAAAATGCATGGTAAAGAAAGAGTTGTGATTCTTCACAGAACTAGAGATCAGGTGGGAGAGTATTGAGCTACAAAAAAAACCCAAAAATGCATGTGGAAAAAGAAAAGGAGGAGGAAGGGAAAACAAAAAGCAGACATATGGGCTAAAAAAACACTATGCAAGTCCTACCTGTATTCTCTCTACATGATTGGAGCTTAAATTAATCCCACAATAAGCCTCAGTTTTACAGTTTCAGAATCCCTGAACTTCCATGCACAGTCCATGAAAACCTGAGGAAAAAAAATTTAAAGGCTTTGAGATGATGATATAGTAGAAGGGTGATGTGGACCTAAAAGCTGTGGCTCTGATGGAAGTGTGAAGACATGCCTTTGAGACTTTTAAGCACTTTCCTGCAGAGACTCATTCAAAACGTGGAGCAGATGTTCATAAGGAAATGGCATCCTGTTGCATCTCTGATGGGAAAAACAAAGCTGGAGCAAACAACCTTTAAAGGAGATGGAACTTTTCATCTACAGAGGTGCAAGAGAAAGCAGTAAAGGGGAAATTTGAAGAATGATATTGGAATTCTCAACTTGGCTTGGATATTCTGTATTTGTTCATTCTAATTCAACAAATACTATTTGTGTTTCAGTGTGCTGGATCTACAAGAGTTACAAAGAAGATTAGGACAAAGTTGATCCCCTTGAGCTAGCTCATCATCCAAAAGATGTGTCCCTCCAGGTTCCTTCATGCATTATATTGCATTTTCTACCTTGCTACTCTTCTATGCAAAAGTATGATCGATTTCCCCTCCCTGCAGGTCTGGATGGCTTTGTGACTGCCTTGACAAGTAGCATCCAGCAGAATGGGTACAGTCCATTCTCCAAAGCTAAGTCATACAGGATGATAAACTTCCACCTGTTCCTCTTTTTCTGGGAGGACCCATACTCCTTTGGGAAAGCAGTACCATCATGCCATGTGTAATCCCAGACTAGTCCATGCAGACAGACCCTTTCCTTTGGACTGGTCTATGCAGAGAGGAACTGAGGCTCCCAACCTCAAGCCAGCCCCAGTCAGAAGACCTGGATGTGAGCAAGCCATCAGATGAGTGTAGCCTCCAGCCTTCCAAGATACTGCAGAGGATCTAGACATCATGGAAAAGACACAGGTCAGCGCTGCTGTACCCTGTCTGAATTTATGACCCACAGAATCTATGAACTTAATCAATGGTTGGTCTTATGCCACTAAAACTCAGGGTAATTTGTTACTCAGCCAAAGGAATGGAAACATCTTGGGTTTTGCTTAGAGTGTAGGGTTTTTGAGTCGGGAAGACCAGGCTTTAAATCCCAGCCCTGCCAGTTGTAGGGTTCAGGCCAGGTTTCTTAATCTGTGTGAGCCTTGCTCTTTGTCTCTGTAGAATAGGAACAGCATCTACTTCATATGCCTGCTTTGAGGAAAACAAACCTGTCAATGTATAAAGCAGCTAGCCCAGAACTGTGGAAACAGGGTGAAACTCCTGGGGTAGTTAGGGAGAGTCTAGTCATCCACAACACTAGAGTTGTCAGACAAGCAGCCTTGCAGCAGGTAAGATGAACATGTTCTTCAACAGTCTGAACAGGATATCTTGTCTTGGTACAAGACTTTCAGATGCTCCCAGAGGGTGATCTCTGGGCCAGGTCTGGATTGGCTGCCTGGCTCCCTGCCCCACACCCCTGTTCTAGGGGCCACTTACAGTCATCTGTAGCATTGCTTTGGTCTGAAAACAATTCTAGACCAGCAACCCAGTGTCTGCACACTCTGTCCAACTTTCCCAGAGCTGTCAAGAATCCAGAAAAATCCTGGCAACTGCCTGGGCACTCTCTCCACATCTCTGACCCTCCACCTGCTCTAGCCTGAGTTTCACCCCACTTCCATCCCTGCACCTGCTCTTTCTATTTGTGGAAGTCTCTTGGTTGCCTCAGCCTGAACTTAAATGCTCCCTGAGGCTTTTAGCTCCTTCCCATCTGCCAGAACTTTCTGCCCAACCCCAACTTCAACACCATGCTAGCCAAAATAATAATAAGCAACTACCATTTATCGACCACCAGGAGCTTCTTTATATTATCTCATGTAAACTCTAGCAATCTCTAAGGTTGGTATGACTGGTCCAATTTAAGATGAAGAAATAGATGCCACTCAGAGAAACTAAATCATTTGCCCAAGGACATCAACAAACTGATGGTAAAGGCACTAAAATCAGCACATCCTTAACCCTGATTTATAAATAATCTAACTTGGCCTGTTTAGCATGAGCACACCAAGCCTACAACACATACTAGTACCAGGTCGTTCTCCACAGCCTCTCTACTTCCCTCTGGTTGTCAGTCTTTCCCTGATAGTCAGCCAGCAGCTGGCTGAACACAACCTCTCTGTTGCTGCCAGCTTGTTTCAGCTCCCTCCACAGCAGCTAGGACATCCCTGTCCCAAAGGCCAGTCTGCCTGGGATAATGCAGTTGCTTAAATTGGATCATCTACAGGTGACAGAAAGAAGATGGGCCAGAATGTAGAGGCAAGTATCCAACAAATGTAGAGGCAAGTCCCAGTTCCGGCTTTTCTTGAGATGTCGCTCTGGGGCTTCTGGTAGTTTGTTCAATCTCTAGTCCAGAAATTCCCTGAACCTTGACTTTCTGGGATGGAAAATGAAAGTGGGACTTGATATTCCAGGCAGTACCTCTCACTTACTGTTGCTAATTATCAAAGCAATTGTCAAGCTGTTTATTGCAAACTGCACGCTCAGTACGACTATCAGTATTTCTTTTATTTTTTAAAATACTATGTTTTAGTTGTAGATGGACACAATATATTTATTCTATTTATTTTTATGTGGTGCTGAGGATCAAACCCAGTACCTCATGCATGCAAGGCAAGCATATACCACTGAGCTACAACCCCAGCCCACTATCAGTATTTCTGATTTAACCAAAGTAAACAAGGTTGGTGCTCAATAAATATTCAGAGTTTGTGAATACATGCACACAAAAGCCAACTCCAAGTTCCATGCCTATCACTTCATTCTAAGTACCCAGAATCATCCCTTGCAATAAATTCTTTTGAGAGGTGGGGATTATTAGAGTCCAGAGAAAGCTGATGAGGACCTAGCCCTAGAGGAGATAGAAGGAAGGGGCAGATGAAAAATCCCTGGGTTTGGGGGAGCTGGGAAGACTAGGTGTCAGCTTTAGTATGAAAGGTGGAGGAAAAATAGAATTCAGGATGTCCTGGGATTTAGATCCTGAGATGTGACAAGATGCTGGGGACTCTGGCCCACCAGTTAAAGGAAAAGATGGAATGGTGACTGTAAAGTCACATACCCAGCGTCAGTGGATACTTGTTAGACAGGAAGGAAGGAAGGAAGGAAGGAAGGAAGGAAGGAAGGAAGGAAGGAAGGAAGGAAGGAAGGAAGGAAGGAAGGAAGGGAGGGAGGCCCGCTGAGCTCCGGGGACTGGTAGGATTGTGACAAGACAATGTCTAGCAGGTAACTGGCTAGATAGGAGCCATCCTCCAGGGAGTCCTCTATGGAGGTGATAATTGAGTCAGGTGGAGGGGGAAGAAGGGTTGGAGGTCCCTGGGGAGGGAATGGAGTTCCAAGGAGGTGGGCACGCTTAGCTTGCAGATAAAAATGCTCAGCTGGCATGTGGTGGCCACTTTCAGCCAACACGGGGGCTTACCCTGCGAGTAAGGGCATGATACAGTGGGTATAGTCAACCAACCCAGGGTTGCAAATATTTCTTTTACAGGTACAGGCACACCAGGATGTGCAGAATACATTGAAGCTGCATCTGGGGTGGAGGAGTAAGCAGAGACTTGAGAGGGACCCAATGGGTCAAGAAATAGGGAATTTGAAAGGCAGTCAAGTCATAAAGGCCAAAGTCAATATGAAAAAAGAGAAAGCCAGGGGTCTGAGAAAGAGAGTAGAGTTGGACCAGGGAACTAGGGGCAACTGGGAAGGCTAAACTGCTCTTTGGGGCAGAGGGCTCAACAGCCCAGACAGGCAATGTGGCCTCAAAGGGAAGTACCAGGACCAGGGAGATGAGACCACAGCAAATTTCAGCCCAGCAGCACTTTTTTTTTTACTTCCAAAATTGGACAGAGGTACAAGGAAAGTAAATTTCCCTTCATTGAGCATATTCTATGCAAGGCTGGATGCCCCTTGGAAGGGACAAGCAGAACACACTGAAGGTACATCTGGGCTGGAGGACCACAGGGATTTTAGGATCTGTCCCCACCCTGGGACATCAACTCTCATCAGCCAGCCTGCCACTCCTGTTTATCTATCACCCTTCATTAATACTCAGCACCACCTTATGAACTGCCAATAATTTTTTATATATATATTAGAATCCTCCCATAATATTATCGGTTTATTGCAAGACAAGTTGTCTAGGGTTGCATGTTTATGTATTCCCAAAATGCACAAATCGAAGCCCTAATCCCCGATGGGATGGTGTTTGGAGGTGGGGTCTTTGGGAGGTCATTATCAGGTTTGGATGAGGTCATAAGGATAGAGCCCCACAATGGGATTAGCATCCTATAAGAAGAGAAAGAGATGAGAGTTCTCTGTCTTTTCCTTCTGTGAGGGATACAGTAAGAAGGTGGCTGTCTATAGGCCAGGAAAAGCCATCACCAGGCACCAGAGTGGCTCAGCCTCTGGAACCAGGGGAAATTAATGTTTGTTGTTAGCACTAGAGCACTTGTCTGTGGTATTCTGTTTGAACAGCCTGAACTAAGCCAAAAATTGTGTCTAAGTTTACTAATTTAAAAACATTTACTGTCTCACAGATTCTGTGTGTCAGGAATCCAGGAGCAGCTGGCTGGGGGTCTTGGCTTAGAGTTTTGCAGACTGCAGGTAAGTTTCCAGCCCGGCTACAGCCCTCTCAAGCTAACAGAGGAACTGCTTCCCAGTTCACTGCTGTGCTGTGGGACAGAGGCTTGTTTCCCACCAGCTGTTGGTCAGATGCCACGCCGGGTTCCTTGCTGCAGAGGTCTCCCCACGTGGCAGCTTGCTTCATCGGAGCAAATGAGAAGCAAGAGGCAGAGTGGGCTGGAGAGATGAAAGATACAGGCTGTTTTAGTCAGCTTTTTCACTGCTGTGACCAAAGAATCTGACAAGAATAATTAGAGGATGAAAAGTTTATCTGGGGGCTCATGCCTTCAGAGGTCTTAGTTCATAGATAGCTGACTCCATTCTTTGGGGCCCAAGGTGAGGCAGGATATCATAGCAGAAGAGTGTGGAAGAGAAAAGCAGCTGGGGGCATGGCACCATGAAGCAAAGAGAATAATTTCAGCTGACAAAATACATGTCCCAAAGGCACAACCCCAGTGACCCACCTCCTCTAACCACTCCCTACCTGCCTATGGTCACCACTTGGTTAGTCCCTATTAGGGGATTAGCACACTTATTATGTTAAGGTTCTTATAACCCAATCATTTTACCACTTAACTTTCTTGCGTTGTCTCACACACGAGCTTTTGGGGGACACCACACATGTAAACCCTAACACATAGGCTTTTCTCACTCAATCAGAAGTGACATTCCATCACTTTTACTGTATTCTATTCCTAGTGGTGAGTCACCAGGCCCAGCTCACACTCAAGAGCAGAGAATTATACAAGGTTGTAACCGTGACACTGATGGCTCTCAATAAGCCATGTCAGAAGCCACCTGCCACACTCCTTCACATCCCTCCCCAAAGGCAAGCTCTGATGGCGTACCTGTTTTGTTCACCTCCCCACCCCAGTGCCTCACACAGTGGGTCTAATAAACCATATTTGAAGGAATAAACACAATAACTACAAGCTCCACAGCTCCCAGGATTGTACCCTAGAATACATGCCTGGTGCTTTAATTTTATTTTTAACTGAAAAATACTTACATATATTTATGGGATACAATTTTAAGTCCAATATATGTGTACATTATGAAATGATTGAATCAAGATAATTAGCATATCCATAAGCTCACATACATATCATTTTGGGGAAAGTTAGAACACATAAAATCTATCCTGGCAATTTTGAAATGTATATTACTACATACTTGTTGAATTAAAGAATGAATGAATGACATGAATATCCTTTGGTGAGCATTTGACATAGTCCCTAAATTAATAGATAAAATTTAGAAGCTGGGCACAGTAGTACACATTTGTAATCCTACCTACTCAGGAGGCTGAGATGGAAGGATAGCAAGTTTGAGGCCAGCCTGGGCAACTTAGTAAGACACTTCCCAAAATAAAAATGTTTTGCTTTGTTTTTAATTTGGAGGGCAGGGTACCAGGGATTGAACTCAGGGGTACCTATCATTGAGCCACATCCCCAGCCCTTTTAAAAAAAAAATAAATTATTTTGAGACAGAGTCTTGCCAAGTTGCTTAGGGCCTCGCTAAATTGCTGAGGCTGGCTTTGAACTTGGTGATCCTCCTGCCTCAGCCTCATGAGCTGCTGGGATTATAGGCATGAGCCACTGTGCCTGGCCATAAACATGTTTTTAAAAGGGACTGGGGGTAGAGCTCAGAGCCTCGCATGCTGCAGGCCTTGGGTTTAATTTCTAGTACTGAAAAATTCAATAATTGATTAATTATTTAATTAGTTAATTAATTTAGGAGACTGAGTAACTTTATGAGTGCCATGAAAGAATAAAAATTTCCAGGCATAACTACTGTAATTCCTATTTCCCAACCATGTGTCTATGGGGCCATTTTGAAATGCTTAAATAACTTAGGAAACCTCCTAGAGGATGTGTGGCGAAAGAGCTTGCTGTCCCTAGAGAGAGAGAGAGACAGACCTCTATGCTCTTACCAGGTTGTGGCAGGGGCTCCAGAGAGTTTAAATTTTAAATTTGCATAATTGTTTCCCCTTGACTGGTTCCCCCTACACCCTGCTAAGGCTGATGTCCTAGAAATGCATTTCCGAGTGACAAGTATATTGTCAACGCAGATCAGATCTGTGCACTGCAGCACACTGATTGGCAGGCCTATTAAAATACAAAGGGAACCCAAAATGAGCAACTTTGGAGACCTGAAGAGGGAGATCGGCAAGAACATGTCCTCCCCACCCCCAGCCCCACTCTGTTGTTAATTGCAAAGCAGAGCCTGGATAAAGTATATTAAACAGATAAACAACTGGAGCTGTATTTATTAAAGAAATAGCAAATGGCACAGTGCCAACACAGATAAGCTTTGCTGTAATCAGTGTATTTATTTCACCCCCCAAAAAGCCTGTCTGGGTTTCTTTTAAGCCTGATAAACTCATTATGCTAAGTTTCAGCTTCCATAGAATGAAGGCTTTTCTATATGTTAATTCATTTTAGTAAATAATTATTCTGTTAGGCTGGGGGAATGCATGTCTCTATAATTTAATAATTGGGAGGGTTATTAACATATGATTAATAGGTGTCATAAACTAATACTGGGAGTTTAAAATTATTTTTCCCTCTAAATAAATATAATAAAGAGGCTGATGGGGGGATTCTCTTCCCCTTTCCTTCTCCCACTTTTTTTCAAAGTTAGGATTGCAGTACTTGGAATAGGAGAGATTGCCTTTCTTTTCCACCTGAGATCTAACACATGGATGTCTTTACTTTAGAGCTTTAGTGTGTGTGTGTGTGTGTGCGCACACGTGTGTGTGTCTCAGAGGTGAAAAAGAAAACTAGAGAGAACTAGAGAGAGAAATAGGGAAGAAATCGAGTGACTGGTTCCTCTAGGCCAGAAGCTCCCACATGCCATCTGAACCTCAACTTGTCTCTTCAATGTTTATCAGGGAAGTTTTCTCAAATCAAAAGCACAATGAGACATCATCTTACTCATCTAAGAATGGCTATAAGCAATCGAGTTCTATTTAGTTCTATTCAGAATAAAATTATGGCCAGGCACGGTGGCACACGCCTGTAATCCTAGCAGCTAGGGAGGCTAGGGCAGGAGGATCTCGAGTTCAAAGCCAGCCTCAGCAATTTAGTGAGGCCCTAAACAACTCAGTGAGACCCTGTCTCTAAATAAAATACACAAAAGGGCTGAGGGTGTGGCTCAGTGGTTGAGGGCCTGGGGGTTCAATCCCTAGAACCAAAAAAGAAAAAAAAAAATGAAATTATGCCATTTGTAGGAAAATGAATGGAACTTGAGAACATTATGTTAAGTGAAATAAGGCAAACTCAGTCAAGGGTAGTGTGTTTTCTTTCATATGTGGAAGATAGAAAGGAAAAAGGGAAAGCAAGTTTGGGGGAATCTCATGAAAATTGGAGGGGGATCAGTAGAGTAGAGGAAAGGGACAAGGGGGAGAGGAAGGGGAAATACTGGGGCATGCCATTGACCAAATTATGTTGTTATATTGTGCACATGTATGAATAGGCAACAACAAATCCCACCATTATGTATAATTATAATGCACCAACTTAAAAATGGGGAAAAAAAAGAAAGACTACAAGCAAAAAGACAAAAAAAAAAAATGACAAATGTTGGTAAGGATATGGAGAAAGGGGAACTCGCATGCTGCTGGTGGGAATGCAAATTAGTACAGCTATCACGGGAAACAATATGGGCTCCTTGAAAAAATAAAACATATTCCTACCAAGTGATCCAACAATCCCACCACTGTGCATATATCAAAGGAAACGAAATCAGTACATCAAAGAGATCCTGCATTCCCATGTTGCTACAGCATTATTCACAATAGTCAAGTACAAAATTAACCAAGGTATCCATCGATGGATGAATGGAGGAAAAAAAGCATTACTCTCACACACACACACACACACACACACACAGAGAGAGAGAGAGAGAGAGAGAGAGAAAGAGAGAGAGAGAGAATAGCATTCAGCCATAAAAAAGACAAAATCCTGTCATCTATGGCAGTAAAGGTGGACCTGAAGATCATAATTTTTGGCTATGACAGTCAGATACCACATGATTCACTCACATGCAGAATATTAAAAAGCTGAGCTCATAAAAATAGAGAGCAGAATAATGGTCACCAGAAGCTGGAAAGGGAAGGGACAGGAAGTGGGTGCGGAGAGATTGGTTAATTGACATAAAGTAACAGTCACAATTTTGGGTGTTCCAACACTGGGTAGTATAATTTGAAATAGCTAGAAGGGTTTTGAATGTTCTCATCACAAAAAAATTATAAATGTTTGAGACAATGAACCAAAATATTACACTGTATCCCATAGGATGTATAACTATTGTGTCAATAAAAAAATAGATAAGAAGCATGAGAACAACGTAGTGACTTTTCTAAAGACCCCAAACACCCAAATTTTAAAAATTCAGGCATCATGTTTCATACAATTGGAGTGTTAAAAATATCCTCTTGTGAAATAACAGTAGTATCTTGCTCCATCTTCTAACTTGGAAAAGTTAAAAGCTGGCAACGTTTGACCTCTTTCCCCAATGCTTTTTGGCATTTTTAGTTTAGAAATTAACCAGTCTGCAAAACTCTAGAGTCTCAGAAACTCAGCTTCAGACCAGAGCCATCTGGCCTCAAAAGTGAGCACAAGCTGCACCAGAATTCCAGAGCTGGTTTTCTTGGGTGATATTCTGGTTTGTTAAGTGGGGAAACGATCAACCTGCATATTAATGCAGCCATTCAAAACTCTTAGTGAGCATCTGCTCTGTGCCACACAGTCCTCTTAGCACTGAAGTTAAAGCAACGGAAGTATTCAAATAGATGATCATCCACTGAGTTGAAGGGTGTGCCCCACGGAACCCACATTGGTGGAGGCTTCCTGGGGATGACTGAGGCATGACCTTAGTCCCTGGTGCTTGCAAGGGGAAAGGAGTAATTTTTGGCTGGATGATAAATGCTCTACAGATGGTTGTTGTGAGCCAACAGAGACAAAACTTCTCTATAAACTTCTGTATTGCTGTTGTCACTGTTCCTGCCAGGAAATGGACCTTTCTGGCCCAGGTAGGGTCAGCTGGAAAGCCCTGAGGTAGACTTGGCCTCAGAAACCACACAAACTGCCTGCCCATTATCATATCAGACATGCTGACTGCCCAGCTCCACTATGGATGCCCCACCCTCAGCACCCCTATCTCAGCCATTCTGTCTAGACCTGCCCACTCACCCTGCTCCCCCAGCCAGGATGAGCTCCTAGTCCTCTGGTCTGCTATCTAGCCTCAGGCAGCTTCCCCCACTGTCCAACCAGAATCTGCTTCTCAGACTGGTACAAGTGGGATCTGGGCAGAAGCCAGACACATTTGGGGAACAGCCACCTACCTCTTCATTCATTTCTTCACGTGTTCATTCCCTCAACAGATATTTTTAAAACTCCTATTGTGCTAGATCTTCTCCCTAAGGCTGGGAAAATGAAGATAATTAAGACTTAGTCTCTGATCTCAAGAAGCCCATAGTCAGGTGAAACAAGCCTGAAGAGAATTGTATGATGTTGAGTTATAGTCACGGCCTACATAAGGAGCAGCACAGGACAAAGAGAGCCGGAGCTACAGGGCATGCTAGAGAAAGCTGCCCAGAGAAAGTCTTCACAGAGAACTCCAAAAGAGGAGGCGAAGGTCACCAGCTAAGTGAGACTCACTGCATTCTCATTTTTTTTTATTACCAATGGATGTATTTGCTTCTGCATGTGCATGTGATTGCACACACACAAACACATACAGACACATGTGACAAAAATATACATGCACAAATATATATATACACACACAAACATGCACATATATACATACACACATATATACACAAATACACACATATACACAGAGGCCATCAACTGTGTTGTTCATGGATAAAAAAGACAACAAGAAAAAAAAAAAAAAAAAACAGAGCAAAAATGGACCATGGATACGGCATATAATTCTTCCTCCTCTGACAGGTCAAGGCCCTGGAATGGGCTGAAGTGACAGATACAGAGCTGGGGAGGCCATTTTTATTGAGCTGGTTGGGATAGTAGGAACATGAGAAAACAAAGTTCATTTCAAATTTTATAGACCTAGGCTTGTAACAATGAAATAGCCAAATAGCCAATTACTTTTTCTTTTTGAAGAAAAGTAAGAAGTCTAAACCTAAAAACCACAATTATTACATGGCCAAAAAGTAATCAGGACATTTGGCCTGCAAGTATCATCAGCAGAGTGATGTTTGGCCTTGACAAAGGGTAGGGACTATGGCACAAGAATATGCTGTCTAAGTGGGCTTGATGCTCTGGCTTGGCTAGAAGGAAGGGGAGGGGGAGGAGGAACTTAGCTCTCCTCCTGGGAGCTGGGGGACCAGAGAGGATGAAGCTCAATGTACAGTCAGTTTCCCAGGTAGCTGCAAATAAAAAGATCAGACTTGCCTAACTGTTCAAGGCTCAGAACAGCTCCCAAGGAAGAGTCATTTACTATAGCTTCAGAGAAGCCAGAAAGAATGAGCAAAGAGGAAAATGCATGTGCATGTGTTGATTCTCCTCAAATCAATAGGCCAAAGAATGTCCAGGCAGAAGAAAACAAGTCTGAAAGTCACCTTCTCCACGGGAACTGAAAAGTGACATTCAGAAGTAGCAAAGCATCCAGCAACAGCATCAAGATGCATTTGTAGATTTAACCAGTCATGAAGATGTACCCACTGAGCAAATTAAGTTACCTACTCCACCCCTCTTCCTGTCCAATCCTCATAGACTGGCTGTCAGGGGCTGGACAGTCTTCCAAACCAAACCCCTCATTTTATACCAGAGTCAACGGTGATATGGCAGGGGCACTGCCCTGGGACCAAAAGTTCTTCCTCTCAGTAGCAACAGGATCCCAGAGTGCCCTCAGCCTCTAAGCTACACTATCCTCATGGGTGAAATGGGATCACTCAGACTGATGTTGTGTGGATGCTGAAGACTGAACGAGAGGCATGAGAATGCACAGTGAACCCAGGGGTGCTCAACCACCAAGCCACATCTCCACACCTTTTTTTTTCTTTTATTTTGAGACAGGGTCTCCATAAGTTGCTTAGAGCCTAAGTTGCTGAGGCTGGCTTCTAAACTGGGATCTTCCTGCCTCAGCCTCCCGAGCTGCTGGGATTATAGGTGTGCACCACCGCGACCAGCAGGGGCTTGCCTCTCTTGTAGACATTGAGGTCCCAAGAGGTGAAGTGACTAAAGCCCAAGAACCCAGCAAAAGGAAAACAACTAGAATTCCTGACTCCTCATTCTGTGTTTTTTCCTATTAAAGCACAACTACCAATGTGGAAAGAGCTTTGGTTACATCATGGATGTAAATCTTATTTTCTCAACAAGTTTCCTAAAACGAAGATTAGGTACTCTCCTCTCTGGTTTATGGTACTTAGCAACACCCGATGTGTTCATTTCAACACCCGACGTGGGTCATTTCATTTGCAGGGCTCTGTTCTCAGAGGTTTTCATGTACTAACTCATTTTATTCACCTGTCAAATTGAAGCACTGAGGTATTATTATTATTATCATCTTCATCATTACAGGTGAGGAAATTGAGGCACCTATTTAAAAAGCAACTCAAAAAAAAAAAAGCAAGCAACTCAAGATCATACAGGAAATTGCTGACATTTCTTTCCCAACTGCAGCAGTCTCACATGAAGGCTCTGTTGTCACTACTACTAGTGATGGCACTGGTGTCATATGGAGCTGGCCATTACCCCAGGGGAGTGGTAACCTGCTGGGATGCAGAGGAAGCCTGGCACAGTGCTGCTGCATGCCAGGGATTTGATCAATTGTGCTTTCCCTTGACTTGAAGAAAATCCTGTGATCAATCATGTGATCCCTGCTACAATCCTTCCTTCTTCTCCTAAAGGACTCAAGGAAGTTTGTCCTGAAATGTGATTGTCACCAAGAAGCACAGACATTAAGGAGAAACTTCCAACCTCACTTGGAGTAAAAAAAAAAAAACACATTAGAACTAGATTTTCTTTCCACCTCTCAAATTAGAAAAGTTTTTTGATGTTGTTGTTGTTGTTTTTAAAGATAGTATCTCATGCTGGCCGGTGTGGAATGAATCTGGTTTTGTTATGAGCTGCTAGTATAGTGTAAATTGACCGGACTTCTCTGGAAAACAGTTCGGCTGTATTCAGTGAATTCTTGTTATTCACAGTAGTTGTGTTCTATGAAGTCACCACTAACACTGAAGTAGTGAATTTGGAAACTTTGCTCCCAGGGAAAATGCATGTTCAAATCCTTGTGAGCCTCTGGTCACTACATTTTCATCAGCTCATGGATACATAACCTTGTTTGATGTGCATTTCTGTTTAAAGACAACCTATTTAATAGACTGCTGTTTTAGTCAGCTTTTTTGCTGCTTGGTTAAAAGACCCAACCTGAACAATTGTAGAGGAGGAAAAGTTTATTTGAGGAGATCATGGTTTCCGAGGTCTCAGTCCACAGACAGCTGGTTCCATTTCTCAGGACTCAAGGCAAGACAGGACATCCTGGCCAAAGAGTGTGGTGGAGGGAAGCAGCTTTAGACATGGTCAGCATGAAGCAGAAAGAGAGACTAAGTTCAGCTCACAAAATATATAAGCCCAAGACACACCCTCAATGACCCACCTCCTCTTGCCACACCCTTGGCACAAAAATGCCAAAAACATGGCACTTAGACAATGAGGACACTGGCTTACCTGTAACTGAAACAAGAATGCAGAGTGTCACCTGGTTTTGACAGCTAGGAATGTGCAAGACAGGTAACTTGAATTTCCCAACTCTTCACATGTCCAAAAATGACTGTATTGATTTAGGGGTTAGTACTTTAGTAAGTAGGTGAATTCACAAATTCAGAAACCATGAAAAATTCAGATCCACTGCAGACACATAAAGAAAGAAGCCTGTGCACATTGAGAGGCCCAGGTGTGGGCTGGGGTAGACCTAAGCAGTAGAGAGCTTGCAGGCCTGCATCCACAACACTGTAACAAAGAGAGGGAGAGGGTGCTAGAAAGGCACAGGTGACAGAAAGCAAGGCTGTTTTACTGCACTGATCCTATTTGAGCTGAAGACCATCCATCTGAGGCTCAGGTGGGGGCTGGATACATAAGCACCACTGTGCACTCAGGCTAAGCACTGCAGCAGGAGAGTTAATGACCCTACATAGGGTTTGGGGTGGGAAACAGCATAAAACTAGACCCAGGCCTCAGACTCAAGGCCCTGCTACCTCCAGAGAGGAAGTCCCACCAAGACCAAGCTCTTCTCAAGGGTCCTTTAAACCCATGGTTCTGGGCATGACCAGAGGACAAAGCCCTTTCTCCTGTTCTAACTCTAGTCTTGCCTCCCTTCCGCATCTAGATTTCTGCCACACTGGCCTCCTTGTTGTTTGTTCCCTTGAACACTGCAGGCAGGGGATGGGCCCACCTTAGGGCATTTGCATGTGCTTTCTAAACCACCCAGAACACTCTCCAGACATCTAATTGGCTGATTGGCTCCCTCTCACTTCTTTCTTCTCTTCTCAGGGAGGCCCATCCCTCCTCATCTCTCCCCTCCCCTTCCTGTGTTTTGTCTCCATAACAATTATCACCATCTGTTATTATAGATCAATTATTTTGCTTGTTCATTTATTGCTCTCCCCCCACCATGAAAACTAGGGGTAGGTAGGTCTTGTGTTTTTTATTGTACGTGCTATTCCCAGAAGAAGTCCTAGCACATAGTAGGCACTCAATAAACATTTATTGATGAAGCAAATGATACTAGTAATCATAATGGGGGAATAAACATTTTTGTATCACTGTGTTGAGTGCTTTATGTAGGTTACCTCACTGGAATCGCAAAGACTTAACAGGTGGCTTTGATGGGCTTTTAGGTTCATTTTATAGGTGCAAGGATCAAAGCACAGAGAGATTATGCAACTCAATTAGGGTCAACCAGCTAGAAAGAAACTGAACTGCAATAACATTCTAGCTTTTTTTGAGTTTACAGCTACTATACCAAAACTTCTCAATCTGTCTGTGGCAAAGGACTCTGTGTGTGTGTGTGTGTGTGTGTGTGTGTGTCTGTGTGTGTCTGTGTTTCCCCCATCAGCCCATTGAGATTGATAACAAAGAAACAAAATGGGGAAAACATTACAGAATACAGTATGCACTAGGATGTTTGCATTGACCTCCCCACGGACAGGTGGGAACTGCTGGGTCCTTAGGCTGTACTCTGAGCAGATCTGCACTGAATCCAAAGAATCAAACGGTCCCAAGATTCCAGGTCATTAGGGGACTGGAGTTGAAGCACCATGAAAAAAGTTTGTGCTCTGGTTTATTTTGGGGAACATGAAAATTTCACAAATCTATGTTCTTTCATTTGACCCCTTCCACTTATGGGAGTGGGTTTTCTCACATGTAATTTTCAGGGAAGAAAATCTGATTTTCTTCTGCCCCAATTGCTGATCCCTAGGCTCCTTATGGGGATGACTCCTTATCCTTCTTGGGGTCACCTCCTTAGAGTGACCTTTCCCAGACACCCCGTCACCTAGCACCATTGAGCTTCTCTATTACCACATGCTACTTATTTCCACCCTAGCACTCGTCACTACCAGGAATGACTTTTTATTTATTTGCTTACTTGTTCAGTTTCTCTCTTCCCTTTTCATAATACAAACTCCACCAATGCTGAAACCCAATTCATAAAGCCTTTCCCTAACACCTGGCACAGAGGTAGGCCCCTGCAGGACTTGTTAAATGAATGCAGTAAGAAAACAGAAATAACTTACCTAAGGCCAAAAGCAGGTAAGGGCCCCATTGAGGAACCAAATCCATTGTCATTCAACAGATAATCCACAGTGTTGAGCACTGGGGTCATGGTGGCGGATAGAGGGGGAATGTCCCTGTCCTGCTGGAGCTCACAGGACTTAGTTCCACACCCAGGATGCTACTCCCTGCTTTCCTGGCCCTCTCTATTTTCTTTTATTTGCACATACATTTTTTACCTACAAACACTTTCTCATGAGAAATTGTGTTATCATGCAAGCAAGGATGATATCTACTTTTAAGTTGCCCATAAATGCCATTACATTTGAATTGCAAATAAAGTGAATAATTTTTCAGTATGACATGTCCCCTATAACACTTAGGACATATAAAGAAATTAACTTCCTATCTATCTGAAATTAAAATTTAACGGAGTATCTTGGTTTTTTCCCATCTCTTTTTCCCTAATTCTGGCAGCTCTATATGTTTTACAGATAAGAAACTGGGACTCACTGAGAATAAAGAACTTCAATAACTTGTTCCAAAGGCACACAACCCGCTAGAGAGCTAGAATTAGCCCTATCCACTGTCAAGCAGTTTGCTAAAAGTTTCTCATGAGTCAGAACATCTGACCCCCTCGTTGCTCTTGTTACTCATTTTTCTCAAAGACCCTGTGTTTCTGAGCCCAGTTCCTACATGGCAATCTATTTGATGTCTCCTGAGGTTTGTATTGCTGTTTCAATGTCTCCTTGACCTCTAATATGGAAGCAGTTTCCATATATTTACTTTTTTTTTTTTTTTTTTTTGGTGGTGCTGGGGATTGAACCCAGGGCTTTGTGCAGTTTCCATATATTTAGTCACTTAGTAATTTTTTGCTGATTAAAAAAATAACTATTTGCAATATATTCACATAATGGAATACCACACATCAATGAAAAAGAACAAATTCTAATATACATAACCCCATAACAGCTTGGTTAGTTTTTGTGTATTTGTATACATCAACTTACATAAATAATATTGAGCCAGAGTGCAGACACAAAAGAGAACATCCTGTATGATTCCACATACTTTATGTTCAAAAATAGTCAAAGCTAGTCTATGGTAATAGAAGTCATACTATGGGGTGGGGGTCATTGGGAAGGCACATGAAGGAACTTTCCGGGGTTTTGGTGATATTCCATACCTTGATCTGGGTGATGATTATACACATGCATGAATATATAAAAATTCAACAAGCTATTTACATAATATTTGTATACTTTTCCATTGTAGGTAAAACTTCAATGAAACAAGCAAAGTAAAGCATGTCATTGTAAAAAAAAAAAAAGCCTAGACAAGTATAAAACAATTTTTTAAATTTATCTGTATTTCCACCATTGGGAAATATCACAACTAACATTACAGATCCAGATCTTTTCCCAATAGATCCCTAAGAAAGGAATCCAGAGCCTAACAAATCACCAGAGGTGCTAAGTTATTGAGGGGTCTAATTTCCTGGTCGTGTCTTTCACTTACCCAGGAAGCCGTGACATAACTAATTTTAATTTGACAATTTTTAGAAGAGCATGGAACAATTAATGGCAAATAAATGGAATTAAAATCAAATTGAATACAACCTTTCAATATGTCTTAGAATTTGACTTTAAGCACAATAATGAATATGAAATGAAAGCTTGGCTTGGAAGGACTCTTGAGGCTCCTGGGACTCCAAGTGCCACCTACTGGTCACAATTTGCCATGGCACTCCCATCATATGAATGTGTGACAACTCTGATGCCTTCTTTACTCCTGTGAGCTTATGCATGTCCCCCACAAGCTTTCCAGACATTTTTGCTTCTACAGTGCATTGCACAATTCCTAAAACACAGAAGCATCTTAATAAATGGTTGATGACTGGATGAAAGGATGGTTGGATGGATGGATGGATGGATGGATGGACACACAATCTTGTGCCTCATTGTGAAATATGGGAATGATCCCTGCCCTACCTGCCTCACAGGTTCTTTTTGAAAATATGGATAAGAATGGATAAGGCCCCTGTTACAGACTTATGGGTATGGCAGAAAACTACAACAACCCAAAGCCAGGGTTGGTGCCAGCTAGTGACCAGGACAAACAGTTAGGCCACAGAGACAAGTCCTGTGCTACAAACAAGAAATTTAAATAAAATTAAACTATGAGCCAGGGACTTAATAGGCGCCTGAAAAATATTAGCTGTTTCCCCCTTCACAGCGCCAGCTCACAAATACTTTCCAAAGTATAAAAAGACTTAAGATTGGACATTTGTCCTTTCCTGGGCCCATCCAGAAGTGAAACGATGTTCAATGCTTGTCTGTTGTCAGTTCTGAAACAAGCCAGGGTCACCATGCTTGCAGATGTGAGCTGGCCCATCAAAGCTCCCCACGCACACCCTCAAGTTAGGAAAAGTGGTCTCTGAACCATAACTGTCAGATTCGCTGATGGTGAGGTGCCTATCTGAGCGTGTCCACTGTTGACAGCGTTTGACAAGCGTCATGCAGGCCTCGCTTTTAGATGTTGCCAGCGGGGGCTCTAGTCTGCATAAAGAGAGCATGATGTGGCAGAAAGTATGAACAAGGGGGTCAGAGGCTGAGCTCCACCACTCACTGGCTGGGTGACCTTGAGCAAGTCAATTTTATTAGGACAATGTAACAGAGTAGTGCCAGGAAAATACTTTGTAAACTAAAGTGCTGGATCCAGAGTAAGGTGTAGCTATTAACAGAACCCCAAGTGAATATCATGCCCCAGATATGACCCGACCTAGCTCAAAGCCACAGAAAGCATCACTGGCATTGATGTGAACCTGGCTTCTACTTATGGAGCCCAACCACATTTTAGCAGCTACATGAAAAATTGACCTACCCCTATTGGCTTTTTTAAACAGACTGTACCCCTTCAAACTGCACTCGCTTTTGGTTTGGGTAATTAAATTTTTTTAAAAAAAATAAAAGCAGGCTTTGTGTGACATTCCTACTAGATAAATTTAATCCTACTGCTTTGGTCTGTCTATATAGGCTATTAAAATATTTTTAATACTATTTTGTCCATTCCATATATTATCTCACACTGCACACTTGGTGAGACTGAACAATTATTCAACATGTTTTCATTCATTCCCTACCCATTTATCGAGCACACACTGTTTCCTAGATACTGTGTTAGGAGTCAGGAGATACAGAAGGTGTATCTGATGCAGGATGGCAAGCGCCATGGCAGAGGTCTGTCCTGGCTGCTATGTCTCAGAGAGCAGGGCACAGCTACTGCTGCCAGCAGCAGTGGGGAAGTTTTCCCAGCCCAGCAGATGTGGCAAAGGGTAAACATCCACTCTCCATTTCTTTTTAAATATGGAGGCTAACATCCACTCTCCATTTCTTTTTAAATATTTTTTTCTAATATGGAAGCAATTCTCAGTGCTTCCATATTAGTGATCACATCTTTCTTCCTGGGTAGATGAGAAGATGATGTCATTAGGAGAGACCTCTCATGATTCCTTGTACCTTCCAAGCAAAGAAACTGCAAGTGGCAACAGCTAGTCCATTCTTATCTCTCTGACCTCGTCACTCCATCTTCAGCCCTTTGCTAGTGCCCATGTTCATCCAGCAAATATCAGCACCATCCCTTCTAAGGGTCAGGCATTAGGTTGGGCTCCTCTGCCTTCCCTTAAATCCTAAGTTCAAAATCTCTACAATGGGGAGAGGTGTCTCTTCCATCCTGGCAAATCCACCTTCCCTGGCTCTTGCATCCCTGCTGAGATTAAAGTCTGAGTGTCTAATATCCTAATATCCCTAGCCTAGGACTGGGCTCTCCATGGCACTATGTGAGGTGCTGTGGCACACACAGAAGGAGAGGAGTGGAGGAACACCTCGGCCACTTGGTCTCTCCATTAGCAGACCACTATGGTGAGAAAAATCTGGACTGTAGGTCAAGAGGCACTAATTCCAGTACCAGATCTGCAACTAAACAACTATGTGACTTTAGATATGCCCTTCTGAACTTCATTGTAAAAAGAAAGAAAAAAAGAAAAAAAAAAAAAAAACCCCGAGTAAACCAAAAGAACTTTGAGTTCACTTTCAGTTTAAATAATATTTTCCATGATAATCTTTAATTCCTGAATCTAGCTTTATACAGAAACAACAAAAAAGAATTTACAAAAAGAGGCAGAAGGAAGGGAAAACTATGGAACCATCCTTCCTTATAGTGATACATCTGCTGGCAATAAGGAGCCTGAAGCTGAAAAGCAATTGCTAAGGGATGTAATTTCAGAATATACTGAGATTCTTCCTTGCCCATCACCTGATTTGTTTTAGGCCTCAACTAATCTTGTCCAGACTCAAGCTCTGTGTTGTCAGAACCGGCTTGAATTATTCATGGAATTTCTACACTGTGATGGTCTGGGTGATATTCTTTGCAGATGTGTTCATCCTTTCACATCTTCAGGAACTGTTAACAATAGCTTCTTGAATAGGCAAGTCCCTTAATGTCTTTGGATCTGCTGCTTCACACCTGTACACAAGGAAGATGGTCCTTTGTCTTTGACTTTAGCCACGTCTCTGGTTCTGTGACTGCAGATGCCTCAACCCGAGATTCTACATGCAGTTCACTACCAACAGCAAACCACATAGACATTAAAAAAAAGAAGAAGGATGCCATCTGATGATTAAACTCAAAAGGAATTATGCAATTAGCAAAGGACGTTGATCACACAACATGTGAGTCTAATTGCAGTGCATGCAAATGTTTGCTAAATTAGATAAATATGGGTTTGCAGTCACCCTGGTGCACAGATTGAGTTGTAAAGTTAAAGAAAATATAAAAATTAATTATAAGACAGGAGTGATAAATATAGGGTGCACTAGACCGATTAGGATTATTAACCAGGTAATCATCTCAAGTGAAAGGTGGAATGTTACAGGAGTCCCAGGACCATAGTCTGACTACTGTGTAATGAAGTTACATTTTATGGGACATGAAAAACATGCTTCATTTTTACACAGCCCCTGTCATCTGGAAACATCAGCGCTTGGAAGCTGGTTATATTGGCTCACCAATTTGCCAGGTGCAAGTTGCTGGTGAGCATCTCTGGGTGACTGGCATGCCTATATATCCTCTTGGTCAGAGTCTTGTCCATTTTTCCCAATATCCCAAATTGCCTGGTGCACATTATTAAATCTGTAAGTCCATGAAGCAGTTCTTTAAGAGTATGCCTATGAGCCTGCCAGAACCTCCTAAGTAAAAAGAAAAAGTCCTGGCTATAGTGGGAACCTGAGTACTGGAGGCAGACTACTTAGATTTGAATACTGGGTCCATCACTCATTCTTTGACAAATTAGTTTGGCTATCTGTGTCTGGATTTCCCCATCTCTGTCACGAAAACATATATTAACTACCACCCAGGGTTGTTGCGAGCCTTAAAGGAAGAATTACTTTTAACAAGCACCAAGAACACTGTCTGATTGGACATAAATTTCCTATGTTCATATATGAATACATGACCAATAAAACTCCACAGTATGTACAATAGCAAAAATGGGATCCTGATTAGAATAAGTTATACTCCATGTATGCATAATATATCAAAATATACTCTACTGTCATGTATACCTAAAAATAACAAATTTTTAAAAAATAAAAAAAAACATTGGTACATAGTAAACTCTCAATAAGTGACTTATTTTTTACTGTTTGCTTTTTTCTTGGCATACAGATAAATACAGTGAAGTAATGTGTTAGATATACTATCTAAGCATTACAAAATGCCTGAGGCATCTACAGATCCTTTACAGAGGAGAGGTTTGGGTGGGAAGGCATGTAACATTTTAGGCAGAGGACACTTCATAAGCAAAGATGCTGAACTCAGCAAAGCCAAGGCAATTAATTATTGCAAGAAGTGATGGGCAAGCCTGGAAAGGAACTTTGGGTCAGTCTGAGAAATAAATTTTGAACTTGGGCAGCAAAGAAGAAAAGGAGCCATGCTGGTCAATCAGAGACTCTGATTACTAGTTAGCTGGGACAAAATCTAAACAAGGATCTCCATGGAGTGGAAGGCATCTCAGGGTAGGTGTTCTGAACACAGGCTTGAGTCAGACCACAAGCAGTGGACAGCGAGGGGTCCCCTGCCAGCTGTTACCCTCAGCACGCTCCACCCTCCCATTACTCCTATTCCACCTTTGCAAAATGGGGTTAAAACATCAGACTTCTCATCTCAGGGATGTTGTGAAGATTCATGAGCCAGCACAATGCTAAAGTACTTGCACACTGCCTGCCACACAGGGATGTCTCAGAAAATCTTGGTGAACAAAAGAAAATAAAACCAGGGCCCTAAACTGTACAATACAAAAAATATTAAAAATACTTGCACTAAAATTCATGTCTTGATGACTCAGAAGCTTGTCCTGGATCCTGCAGCACCACCAGAGGCCACTTGCCATGATGAAGCCTCTCAGAAGAGCTTTTCTGGTTAGGATAAAAGAAATCAGACTACTGTGTTGATGTGGAGCCCGAGGTGGGAGAGCAGTGACCAACAATCCCAGATGGAATCACACTGTGAATTTGGGTGCATTTCTTCCATGTTTTCATCAAGGATTCATCATTTTTATTTTCCCACCCCTCCAGCAATGCTAGCTTCCACATGCATTTCTTGATTTCCTGTGACAAAGGTTGTGGTGACACCCTAGGGGCTGCTGACTAGTCAGCTGGTGAGTGAACTTCAAAGGCCTATTGACACAGCTGCACATCACTGGCCGGGGCCAGGCGCCAGGGGGCAGGCCTGTCTGAAATGCTACAGCTACCCCTGGAGAGCAGCAGAACTCACCCCAAGAGGACAAACATACCACCCCAGCTCTTGGAGCAATGCTATTTAATCAATAAAAATTCAACATACAAAAGCAAGCCGATTCTGCCAAATGAGCCTAGGAGTTTGAAAACTATAGACCTGAATCTTGGCCTGATCCATTTTCTGTCACTGCAGGGCTCTGCTCACAGCTGACGTTTTATTGCAAGCAATTGCCCTTCAGCCAAACTGCTGGTTGTTTTCAAAAGTTCCATGAACCCTCTGAGATAATCCTTTAAGGGTCTAGAGACATAGAAAGATAGTAAGCTGTGAAGCAGGAGATTGACCCCAGTTCACCACGCTTTTCCTGGTTTCCAAGGGAAGCACAGCATTAAGTGTAGAATTATACGATATCCAGAGAATCAAGTAATCAAGCCTATTCTCCTCATGTTACAGGACAAACAAATGCAGCACACAAGTTGAGTGACTTGTCTAAGATCACACAGCAAGTCATAGCTCCTTCAGTGGAAACCCAGAAGCTAGCAAGAGACTTGATCATATCAATAAGATTATTTCTTTATAATAGCAGTTAACACTTTCAAACTATAATTTTTACAAATGTTGCTTTGGTTGGTCCCACACCAGCAGTGAAGTCTATGTCACAGATATTGCCAGCTCCTTTCGTGGAGGAGGAAACTGTGGCTCCAAAACTAAGTGGTTTACCCAAAGTTGCAGAGCTAGTAGGTGCCAGAGTAGGAGCTAGAGCTGGAGTCTTCAGATTCTAAGCTAGTTTGCAAGTATTAACTAAATCTAATTCTATGGCCTGGCCTGTACTGAGAGCAATGAAGACATCTGTGTGTGCTGGGGGCAGAGAGATGAAAGGCAATATTTACTAAGAAAGCAAATAATAAGAAACCTTAAATTATAATGCACTTACCAATTCTAGTAAGAGATAAGAACATGCCATCTTAAAGTATTTTTCTTCTTCAATGTATTTTTCTTAAGCATGTCTATAAATCAGTCCTTAAAAAACAGAACTCTAGTTGCAAGGCTTCCAAAGACAATGGGCATTCCCCCCACAGCTGAGCACTGAGCACAGCTGCGCCTGCAGTAGAGGCCTGTGCGAGGTGGGGAGAGATGGGGAGGACACAGATTCAGATGGCTGGAAGAAACCATTTCCTGGACAAAGATTCTTAGACATTATCTGGCTATTGGAAATTTCTCTGGAGTGATTAAAACAAGCAAAATAAAAACAAAAACAGATATGCATATGTCTGGATTGGTTGGGATTATGTTGTATATAACAATAATAGCTGTGATTGAGTACTTACCATGTGCTAAACATAGTGCAAAGCACTTTGCTTCCATTAATTCATCTAATCTTTGTGAGGACCTTTCAAGGTGTGTATTTTAATTCCCCTTTTAGTGAGGAGGGAAAGGTGATGGAAAGAGGTTAAATAATTTGCCTAAGGCTGCACAGATCTAATGAGATGGGCTTTTAACAAGCAAGGTCTGCTTCACACCAAAATTCTAATTTTTGTCCACATCCTTTCCTAGTTCCAGGAAGAATGACTGACCAGAGGTGCCTGTCTATTTTCCAGACCATGAGCTTTTCCAAAAACAGCCATCTGTGACATAAAGCAGATACGTCATTACCATCACAGTGATGCCAACCAGCAGCCAAAAATTTTTGTTAACAATTACTTTTCTCTTTGTTGACAAAAATATATATATAATTTTATATTCTTCAATTACACATTATTTAATGCATTTGTTTATACATTTTTATTTCGAAGACTGAATTTGAAACAAAGCTTAGCACTATTTAAAAAACACTACAGAACTATCCATTTTGTGGGAAAATTGCAATTGATTAATAACTATAACCACAAGTGGGTTAATAATTTATTCCAGCCAATTTCCATATTGATAAATGCTGTGAATTGTATTGAACATTTTCAATTAAGGCAGAGGGGAAAGTCTACTTTCTTTGGTAAAGCTTTTTGTCAACAAAAAGTTTACATAGGTCTTGTTCTATCTCAGTGTTGTATCACAAAATAGCACAGTGAGCAGTAAAACTCTCCCATAATGAATATGTGGGTGTTATGGGGCATATTAAGTCAATTCAAGTGCCAAGGAGCTGCAAGAAACCCACTCAGGTTTAGAGAGAAGCGTGTTCTTGGAGTGTGTGGTAACTGCCTGTAACCTTATGGGGGAAGGGAAGCCCCAGCGTAACACATATGATCAGAAGCCTGTTCTGTCATCCCAGTGCTCAACTCTAAGACCAATGAAAGCCTGCTGAGGCTTCACTCCATTATGCTGACTGATCATTCCAGGAGTAACAGGGCTGCCCCCAGTGACTCTAAAGCAGCACTCTTGGAGGACTCAGAGAAGCAGACAATTTGCCCAATGAAGTCCATATCACTGGAAAAGAAAAAGAGGATAGGGAGAAGGAAAGAAAAGGAGAAGGTCATGAGTAAATCAAGAGTTGGCTTTGTTGCCAGGATCCAAGGGGTAACCATCATGTTTGCAGCTTACATGCAGATGTCTAGACTCAGGGCAAGTTACCCATACATATGGCTTGAAAGGAGGAAAGCGAATTTGGATTCCTAGGGAAGAAAATTACAGAAACTATTAAAAAGTACTATAATTATAGAGCATAGAAAAAATAATAATAACCACAGCTAATGCTTTCTGCCAGGCACTGTTCCACTGCTTGACTATAAACCCCATAATGGAAAGGACTCTTTCTCACACATTGTATGTACCCAGCACTTAACTCAGGGCTTGAGAACACAGTAGGCATTTAATATACTATTTTTCACTAAGTGAATAAATAAAACAGTCATCTGGCTAAGGGGGGGGGGAACCCTGCCATTTTAAACGGAGTGATTATGAGCTTACTTTCCTAATATCATGGAGCATCAAGTATAAGAGCACCAAGTTCAAGACATTGAACTTGGTTCTGCAGATAAAGAGATTAAAAAACAAAGTACCCTGTCAGCTTGGTGGGATAACATTCTAGAGTAGAACTTTAAACAACCAACATTCATCAAGCCCCTGCTCTAAGCCAGGCATCTGGCTGACCTCTGGGAGACCAAGACATGAAGATGTCCCTCTCCCTACTCTCCAGGAGCTCAGAGGTATAGGTAGGAGGTGTCTATAACAGAACTGTGTTTACAGCATTATCATCAGGAACAGGATGTGAGAAATCTGCCCGGAGGGGATCAGACAAGTACTTTTCACTGCCAAGCTTTAAGCAAAGAGCAGCAACCGGTGATCTGAGAGGTACTAGGATTCCTACATTGAGGACTTTTTTTGGTAACAGATTCCCCCACTTAACTCACAGGAATCTATACATACACTTCTTTAATGTCCTGGGACCTGGAAAAGAGTGTTCTTCCAAACTACTGATAGGCACTAGATTATATGACCCTCAACTGTATGACTATTTTTAGATTATATGTAGAGTAATATAATGAGGGCTGAACTTCTATAAGAGGACCCTTGATATTTTGTATTCTAGTATCCTCAAGGCATTTTAAAAATTTAGGAGCAGCCATTGTTCAGCACCTGGCAGCAACTGTTCTACTGCAGTTGAGTCCATGCCTGCAAATATCTATCCAGGGCTACCAGGAGTTTCCCACAGGAAGTACAGGAGACTTTTGGGGATCTCACACACCCTGGGACAAGCTCTGACCAAACCTAGCTCCACAGTCAGCATGACCAGCTCTGCCTCTCCCATTTCGAGTTGTATTCATCCCCTTTAAACCCTGCCTGGAACGGAGCCAGCACCATTCATTTGCAGGTAGAATAACCAACTTATTAAAAGGACCAGGGAGAGTTCAGATCTGGCTGTGAGCAGCTGCAGTCCAACACAGCACCTGGGGATTTGTGCAATTTAAAGCTCTAGACAGCTGTTTTGTGGTGGCTATTCTAACACGTGCTATAGAAGCACAAACCCAAATTCCCCACTGGATCAGGAAGTAGAGCAGTGATAGAAGCACCTGGAAGGCAGGGGCAGCAACAAAAAGACCCAGGAACTTACTAGTAAAGTAAATCCTTTCATGGCCCCTCATCCTGCCCTGGTTAGAGGGGAAGGTCTTGCCTGCTTTCCCCTCTGCCCCACACCCACTGTGTGACTCTGAAGATAACAGCAAAGGGACATGATTCAGAAATCCCAAATGTTACCTTTGAATCTAGGCACCTAAAACGACACCCATCTCTACCTTTGATATCTTTTCTCATATTACCTTATTTAGTGTTGAATGTGTTACACAACATATCAGTCCCGAGTTGTGCAACCCATAAGGGTGGCAGCATAGAGTGGACAAACTGGTCTAACTTCAGCGAGACATGGATTACACAACATGATGAACAGAAGCAAACACACCGATATACCCTTGTATTATGTAATTAATAACTGGAAAAGATATTTGATGGTAAAATAAAAACACTTTCAAGCTTGTCCCATGGTCTTTCCTTCCTTCTTGCCCTACTGACGATTGAGGATTGAACCCAGAGACGCTTTACCACTGAGCTACATCCTCAGTCCTCTTTAATTTTGAGACAGAGTCTCACTTAGTTGTGCAGACTGGACTTGAACTTGGCAATTTCAAATTGATGCACTTTACAGTTTTGAGTAGAACTATTTCAGCTTGCTTTCTTTTCTAAATTACCTTTAAATGAAAGGGTCATTAAGACTTCAAAACATATCATTTCACTTTTTTTGGGGGGGGGGTACCAAGGGTTGAACTCAGGGGTACTCAACCACTGAGCCACATCCCCAGCCCTATTTTATGTTTTATGTAGAGACAGGGTCTCACAGAGTTGCTTAGCACCTCGCCATTGCTGAGGCTGGCTTGGAACTCGCGATTCTCCTGTCTCAGCCTCCCTAAGTGCTGGGATTACAGGCTTGAGCCACCACGCCTGGCTCATTTCACTCTTAACAGGACTACCCTTCATCATGTTTTCTGAGTTTGATTAATGTGACAACACAGTCATGACAACTGTTGTTAAGCAAGAATGACATATACCTCCTTTTCTGTTTTTTATGTTGGAGGAAGGGCTAAAAAGGCTAGAAGCTGGCCTAAGGGGTTACTAACACTGCTTTCATGGGAACGTTTTTTATTATTAATAGCAGTAGCAGCAGTACTGGGGATTGAATCCAGGGGAATTTTTACCACTGAGCCACATCCTCAGCCTTTTTTTATTTTTTAGTTTGAGACAGGATCTTGCTAAATTGCTGAGGCTAGCCTCGAACTTGCCATCCTCCTTCCTCAGCCTCCTAAATCACTGGGATTACAAGCATGCACCACTGTTCTTGGCTCATGGGAACTTTCAATGGGATGTATGAACTCAGAGCAAGTAGGCTTGGATTCTAATTCTGGTTCTATAGCTAACGTTTTGTGCCTGTTTATAAAATTGGGCACAACTATTCTGAGGACCAAAGCAAGTGAGGACCATCCCCCAGCACAGTGGAAAGCCCTGAGAAGTTAAAAAGACTTGGCTTCAAGTTCCAGCTCTGTTACTTCTCATCAGACCTTGGATTTATTACAATACTCTGCTTTGCTCAGTTGTAACCCATGCTTTAACACCTTGAGCATGAGATGAAATGCCATCCAAGAAATGGCACCAGAGGTGGCTGTTTCCTGCATTATACAGGTACTTGACATTCAGACATCTGTAGCATGAATGGCCTTGTATCTCTAAACACCAGGCATCAAATTGGCTGCTTCTAAAAACTCCCTTTAAAGGGAGCTTATGGCTTGCTAGACTCCCATGGTATAAAAACTTGGGGTAGGTTAAACAGGGCTGAATGCAAGCACTGCTATAAACACTGATGGGGACAGTAGAGATAATCAGGCAGATAGTGGCTAAAACAGAGCACCATCTGCCCACGTTTCATTGATGCATTTGTAGTCTTTTGCTCCAGAACTACAGCAAAAATCTGATGCTTATTGCAATAGCAGGGAAGAGCGGGGGACCTGCCCAATGACTCTAGCTATATTTTTAAATCCCAGAACTGCAGGCAGCCAGTCCCCTTTGAAATCCTTTTTGAAGTGTGTTCAAAAATAGACCTTGCCTGAAGATGGGTACCCCTACCTAGGATGGTCACTAGAAGACAGGGCCAGGATGGTGCTAACCGTTCTGGGCCGCCACCCTGCTCTTCGTTGAGGTTGCCTTCCGCAGGAAGATAAGCTACCTCTCACAACCTAGGCCCCCAGGCCTGTGGCCAGTAGCTGCAGCTCAGCAATCCTGGCCTCAGTATTACAGCATCCTCGCCCTTATTTCGTCTAGGGAAATGTTAAGAATGTCTCCGTCTGGCCAGGTCAGAAACAGGTGATTCACTGATACACAAGTAAATGATGGGACTTGGACAGTGTGGTCCCCAGCTATGCCCAATGGAGCTTAAAGATGCAAGATTACAGAACAGGAGGAAAAGCCCAAACCCACACTTCCCGCTGTTCGCCCTGATCTTGGTGTGGTTGGGCAACACATGCGGTCCAGCAACCGCAGCACGGGTCCCCAGAAAAGACGAAACGTTTAGAGGCAGAAAATAGACGAGCAAAAAATGCGAGTGCAAAAAATCCAGGCACAGGCTCGGGCCTCGGTTCCCCTTTTGCAAAATGAGGACTTAGGACTAGCGTGTCTCCTAATCCCACTATTACTGTAGAACTCTATAATATAACAGGCTGATGCCGCTCGAGGCTCGGAGACCGTAGAAAGGAAAAAGCGAGGGAAAACAACGGGAAAGGAAAGGAAGAAGCGGGTGGAAGACTGAGAGGGAAGACCCAGGACGCCAGGGACAGGCTTGGCGGGTTTTCAGCGTTACTCTTCCTTCTCCCACACCTGAGTTCTCACGGACGCGCCAAGGCCCGCGCACACCGAGTTTTGGTACCAGTAGCCAAGCTTCTCCCTCTGCACACCAGTTTGTAGAAGTTGTGAGAAAGATGCTGGGCAGCACAATAATGCATGCCTGGGATGATAGGGGTACTGGTCCCGACGAGTTCCGGAGGGCAGGTAAGCAGATCCCAGGCTGGGCAGTGGGTGAGATAGCCTCACTCTGGGGATCACAGAATGCCCGCGTCTCAGCCCACGAATCCTGGGCAGGCCAAATTCATTCACCAGTTTTAGCAAGGGTAAGGGGTGTATGCAAAAGAAAAAAGAAAAAAAAAGTTGCAGAACTTTTCCCCCAACTCTTCGTGGAGGCAGGACTAGAGGGCGGTACCTGCACCCTGATTCGCAGGCGGCTGGTGTGGAGAGGCTCCGATTGGTGCGCGGGGCCCGGGGCCGGGAAGAGCGGGCGTGGGGGAGGGGAGCGGCCCTCCCAGCCCGCGGGATCGGCTCGCGCCGGGAGCGGGTTAATTTCAAATCCGGGGTTTGACTGCTCCAGGACGGTCACTCTCTCTCTGCCCGCCCGCCGACCCGCCAGTCCTGGTCCAGGCGTTTCCCTCCGGCACCCACCTCGGAGCGGCGGAAAGACTGACAGACCGCCAGACACGCGGACTCCCGGGCCTGGGCGGGGAAAGGGTGCGGAGGAGTCCCCGCTCAGCCCCTGCCGGCTCCAACTGTGAGGTGGACTGACAGGTCAGCGGGACGCAAAGGGACTCGGCGCCGGGCCTGCCCGCACCCGAAGCAGGCTTCGGCGGGCGGCGGCGGCGGCGGCGGCCGTTTCCCGCCTCCCGCTCCGCCGGGGGCCGTGGAAGGAGGAGCTGAGCTCCCGCGCAGAGGGGCGGGGGCGAGCGAGGGGGAGGGGCGGGGATGCCGTGGTTCCGGGCGCGGGTTTGCCCGCGCTCAAGCCCCGCGCAGCTAAGGGGCGGTGCCGGCCACGGTCCGCCTTTCCGCGCCAAATTTTTAAATCGAAGGCGGAAGGCCCGGCCCCGCCCCTGGTGCCGGCAACCAATCGCAGGCTCCCAGCTGTCCTTCTGATTGGACGGGAACTGTTGCCCTGGAAACCATGAGGATGCCGTCCGGGAACTGTCGGGCAGGCGGCGGGCGGGGCGGCTTCAGGAGGAGGTGCTGTTGGCCTGTAGGAGGGGGAAGTACTCTGGGCGCCGAGCGGGTGGCGGGCAGGACGATCGCACCTGGTTGCTTCACTGAGCAAACAGCCTTCCTCGATGGAGTCGAACATCGTGGCGTGAACCGGTCACCTGAATAGCGAATACGTAAAACTCTGCATCTACAAGGAAGTCTATTAAAAAGAAAAAAATCTTAACCAGAAGGCGCTCTTTAAATGCCCAGCAGTACACTTAGAGCTTAGGTACTGAATTTGGAAGTTTCATATCGCAGCTCCCCGAGACTTTACTGCTGAGCATGTGCATGTGTGTGCAAGGAGAGAAATTCGGGCATCTAGATGCTGACTCGTGTCCAGATACTCAGGGTCCTGTGTGCTCAGCCGGAACCTGGGCTCGTGTGCTCAGTCCGGAGCCCTGATCTGTGGACAGGTGGGTGCTTGCTAGTGAACTTGGGGCCAGAAGAATGCCTTCTCTAAAGATGGAAAAGGACTGTCACTAGGAATTTTGTGAGTTACTTGAAATCTCATGACGGAAGATGGGTTTTATGAAGGAATCTATTGATGTTGGAGTTGTCTACCCAGTGGAGGGGCTATCGCTTCTGGAGATGGAGAATAAAATATAAATCCAGTTTGTCATTTTCGTTAGTCTTTGTCTCGGCGGCCTCTTGTGTCCCTGAAGGTGAAGGAATTTTTAGCAAATCTATTGGTGCATATTTTTTCTAATTTTTTCTATTTCCTTTTTTTCTTTAAGGATATTAAACATTTTAATAGAATTAATTGGACTACTTGAACCATCAGGATTTGGGGAGGAACTCCAGACTTTTCATTTTAAAAGACACACTAAATGTATGAGAAATTAACCGAATGGAGAACGAAAAGGTACTTTGTAGCTTCAGCATTCACTGTTGCAGTTTTAAATGCAGCCTCATCCTGATTGAACGCTTTAATTTTAATTCTTCTCTGTCTTCTTGATGTCAACCCTTTTTGGTTAGCCTTTGCAAAAATCCCAGAATGAAGGAAATTTTAATTTTTGAAGAAGGGTAAGGTTGCCCCGGGTTAAAGTAATTTTTCTATTTAATGGTTTTACTATTTAATGGTTTTAATGGAAGTTACAAGGAGACAGAAAAGGTATTTTTAAGAATAAAATAAAATTTGTTAGTGTATTATGATATTTCTGAGGATTCTTAAGCAAGTGGAATTCAGAGAGGGTATTTGACATGCTTTGATATTGGATTTGTTTTTAAGATAATTGTCTATATTTCTGATAATTTTCAGCTTCTTTAACTATCAGGGTTAAAAATTCTGTTCATGAGTAAATATTTTGGAAAATTACAGAGGAATTGTCAGTGTCTAGCTACTAGTGTCCAGCTACTGACAGGTTAAAAAAGTGAACTGAAACTTTACTAAAAGTTTTAAATGTTAAATAAGAGAATTACTATTGTTCCTGACAATGTGAAGCAAAGAGCAGCCGTCTTTACCAAAACTCCATCTGTGGTTCAGTACCTTCTGGGTGCACATGCTAGGAAGGAGCCCCCACTGGATCCATCATACTAACTGCCATGTGGGAGCACCATGCTTGGAGTGAAAAGGTCCAGATTCCAGTGCTGTATAACCTTCTTCAGGCTTGTGTCCTCTTCTGCTAAATAGGAATACAAGATTCAGTGAAAATACATATGGAAAAGCACTTGATAAATCCTAAGGTGTCACAGATATGTAAAATAGTACCTTCCATGTTCCTAAAGTTAATTGAGGAATTAGTAGTTCTCCCTATTCTTTCATTTATTGCCATTTCAACTATTTTCTTTAAAATAGATACAGATAGGAGCAATGTGTGAAGTCCCTGGTGTCTGAAAGTGGAAGGAACACAGTCTCCACTATTTATATGTGAACTGCCACATTTTCTCCATCTGTAAAGTGGGAAGGTGGATATTTACAGAGCTGAATTTTTCTGGTCAGAAGACCTGCACTTAGGCACTCTGGATTTCCCGGATTCTATGAATTTCTGACCATATGCTAGCCCTCACCTTTGTCTACTTGGCTGTCTTCCATGTCAGTGATGTTTAATCTTCATGCAGCACCCACTTCATGCAGCCATTATGCTAGCTGGAAGATGGTTACTGCCTTGGAGGCTTTTACTTATTACAGTGTCAGAGTAAAGGTTGCTTCTAGGATTTGGGATTATTTAAAATTAACAGTTCCATTGGGGGAAAATAAGTAGAGGATATATAGGAACTCTAAACTACGTTTGCAGTTCTTCTCTAAATCTAAAATTATTTCAAAATGAAGTTAAAATGTTATAAGTCCTAATCAAGTTTCTTTTTTTTATTTGTGGAACATAAGATGAAAGCATTTATGTCCATGCTTTTTGAAAACTTGAAAGTGGGAAATTTGCTGGGCACAGTGGCGCACACCTGTAATCCCAGCACTTAGGGAGGCTGAGACAGGAGAATTGCGAGTTCAAAGCCAGCTTCATCAATGGCGAGGGGCTAAGCAACTCAGTGAGACCCTGTCTCTACATAAAACAAAATAGGGCTGGGGATGTGGCTCAGTGGTTGAGTACTCCTGAGTTCAATCCCCAGTACCAAAAAAAAAAAAAAAAAAGAAAGTGGGAAATTTATTAGAACAGACAGTAGGTATGAAGTGATCATTGTACTATACTCCTTAATCAACTTTGATTTCATTAGGTTTTTTCCTTAGCAATATTCTATTCATTGTATGATTTTTAGACTCAAAAGCTATCTGGTAAATCCTATTTTACAATGGATTTAACTGTTTACTCCTTTTGAACCAGGAAAATCTCTTTTTTGAGCCACATAAAAGGGGACTGATGAAAACACCCCTCAAAGAATCCACAAAGGTGAATATAGCCCTGGCAGAGATCCAGCCTGACTTTGGCCCTTTAACCACACCCACCAAGCCCAAGGAAGTCTCCCAGGGAGAGCCATGGACACCAACAGCCAATCTGAAAATGCTCATCAGTGCTGTGAGCCCTGAGATCCGGGACAGAGATCAAAAAAGGGGATTGTTTGACAACAGAAATGGATTACCTGAGGCCAAAGACTGTTTACATGTAGGTTTTCAGAGGACCGGTAGAGACTGGGAATTAATGGGGGGTTCGGATATGCTGCAGAAATGCCGAAAATATAAAGATCACTATCCTCAGCCTGTTCATAATAAATCTTAGAGCATCAGAAAGGTTTGAACCCCATCAACCCTTGGGAATTGTGAACCTTCGAGTGATTTTTATTTCAGGTTTCCCTTTCAGAATTGCCAAGTATTCTACTGGCTACCGCTCCCCCCTTTTTTTCCATCCCAAACTTTGCAGCTGTCCAAGCTAAGCATGTATATAAGTAGTGTTAGTCATCAAGCACAGATGCCCTTAATAAATCTGTCAAACATTATTTCAGAATGAGATATTATTTACCTTTTCCTTTTATAGGAACACTTATCTGGAGATGAATATGAGAAATCCCAACCAAGTCGAAAAGAGAAAAGTTTAGGATTATTGTGTCATAAGTTCTTAGCACGATATCCTGACTATCCCAACCCTGCTGTGAATAATGACATCTGTCTTGATGAAGTAGCAGAAGAACTTAGTAAGTATGCAAAGAGTTTACTGAAATGGTTAATAATTAAAGTAATTTCATGAATTTAACTCCTGCAAATGCATGGTTACATAGCCGGTGTTTATAATTAACACAAATTATAAGGGAAATTTTAAGTCTTCAGAGTCCTCTTATTTAAGAATAAAGGTGAATAGTTTCTAATTTCAGTGACTCTTAGAAGCAGGTAGCTTGTCTCGGAAGCTTTACAGAAAGGCAACCTTGTTTTGTGACTTGTTTCAAAAATAGCTACAACTCTGAACTTTCAACTCTGACCTCTCCTTAAAGGTCAGAGGTCTTCACAGTTAACACTGAAGGCCAGCTCCTGTGAGTGGGACCACAGTTTGTATGCTCCCTGCCACTCAGATACCATTAGTCTGAGGACTGATGAGTTTTCAGAGTGTTTTGTGTTTGGCAAAAGTTACTGTGTTACACACTCTTTTGCTTTACTCTTCATAGACCTGAAGCTAGTTACAGCTAAAAAAGGATCTGTGTGGTGGCGCAAGCCTGTAATCCCAGCACTTTGGGAGGCTGAGACAGGAGAATCGTGAGTTCAAAGCCAGCCTCAGCAACAGTGAGGCACTAAGCAACTCAGTGAGACCCTGTCTCTACATAAAACACAAAATAGGGCTAGGGATGTGGCTTAGTGGTCGAGTACCCTGAGTTCAATCCCCAGTACCCAAAAAAAAGGTCTGTGGCACATATGGAATCTCTTAATCTAAAACTTGAGGTATCTTATGCAGATACTATATTTTAATATGTAGCTATCACTCCATGAAGAAACTTTTGCTCTTCTAATACATGTTTATATGTCTAGCTGGGTAGTATGTGCTCTTTAATTCAGCAGCCATCTATTGATTAGCTATTGTGTGCCAGGCAACATTGTAGGAGTTTGAGATACATCAGTGACCAAAAAAGGGCAAAATCCCTTCTGTGAGGAACCTGCATTCTAATGGGGCAATAGATACTGAGCAAAGAGCTTAACAGGTAAGTAATGACAGTGTGTGTTAGAAGGTAATACAAAAAAGAAAATCTAGGACAGGGTAAAAGGATCAGGATCTGTGGGAGTGTACTTTGCAATTTTAAATTAAGTGGTCAGGCTAACTGAGAAGGTGGCATCTGAACCAAGACTTGAAAGAAGCCAGGCAGGGAGCTATGAGGACATCCGAGAGAAGGGATTCCAGGTAGAAGGAACAGCTCAGGACAGAGGACCTCAGGCCTGGACTTATTCCACAGGTCCCAGGAACAGGAAGAAGCCACTAGGGGGCACCCTTCTTGAAATAGAGTTTTATTAAGCCCTTTCCCAGAAAGACTAGATTTCATCAAATATTTGAACTTAAATCAATACTAAAAGTAAATTTCTGGAACAAAGAGAATCCTAACATTGCAGAATACTGAAAACTCAAGTTTCAAGTTAACTAGATTTATGGGAGTCACAGAATTACTCACATCCCAGTTAATGATAGCTGGAATGAGGCAAAATTAGACCCCAAAGGGAATATACGTTAATGTTTTTTCTGTGGATTTTTTAAAAACTACATCATGGTTTTTGTACTTTTCTGAAATCTCAGTACTTTGTACCTATCACATGATTATTACAAACAGGCTCTGTGTGTTAAGAGTGATAGAATAAATGGGTTAAAAAGTGGAATTTTTTTATTTTTTATTTTTTGGTACTGGAGATTGAACTTAGGGGCACACAACCACTGAGCCACATCCCCAGCCCTATTTTCTTTTGTGTTTTATGTAGAGACAGGGTCTCACTGAGTTGCTTAGCGCCTTGCCGTTGCTGAGGCTGGCTTTGAACTCGCGATTCTCCTGTCTCAGCCTCCCTAAGTGCTGGGATTACAGGCTTGTGCCACTGCACCCGGCTGAAAGTGTGGGATTTAGAGTATTAGAGACTTAGTTTTGCTACTTCCTGGCTATTCTTTGGGGTGAGCTACTTAACTGGTCTGATCCTCATCATCAGAGTACAGATAATAATACCTACTTCACAGGTTAGGGCAAAAATTTTCTGGAGCTGTATGGTACATTTTACATTTTATAGAAGCTTTGGAGAAGGATGAGGATTAGAGAATTAAAATAGTTGCTTTCCTAATTTGTATTAACTTATTTGTACCCTTTGAGAGGAGGGACATGTCTTTCTCACCTTCATATTGTTTGTTGAGCATATGTGCCTCCAGTACATAAAATTACATTATCCAGAACCTTTTGACAAAAAAAAGAAGTCATTCTTAACTTCTAATACATTATAAAAGTATGATTCTAATAATGCATAATTGTGCATTCTTTATAGATGTTGAGCGTCGGCGAATTTATGACATTGTGAATGTCCTAGAGAGTTTGCACATGGTGAGCCGCCTCGCCAAAAACAGGTATACATGGCATGGACGACATAATCTCAACAAAACCCTTGGGACTCTGAAGAGTGTCGGGGAAGAGAATAAGTATGCTGAGCAGATTATGATGATCAAAAAGAAAGAATATGAACAAGAGTTTGACTTTATCAAGAGTTACAGTATAGAGGATCATATCATCAAATCAAACACTGGCCAAAATGGACACCCAGACATGTGTTTTGTTGAACTCCCTGGAGTGGAATTTCGGGCAGGTGAGAGATGGTACTGAAAAGCCCAGGCTGCATGGCACTTCTCATGGGTCTCAAGAGAAAAGACCCCATAGAGAACACTGTTCTAAATTAGCTACTACAGCTTTGAATGTTAAAATACTGCAGTTGTCAGCTGGATGATCAGGTGGTGGTATTTTTAGCCTTGCTACTTTAGAAGTCACTTGTCCCTTCATGAATTTTAATTCTCTAATCCTCATCCTTCTCCAAAGCTTCTGTAAACAGCCGCAAAGACAAGTCCTTAAGAGTGATGAGCCAGAAATTTGTGATGCTGTTTCTGGTGTCAACGCCTCAGATAGTAAGCCTAGAAATTGCTGCCAAAATTTTAATTGGGGAGGACCATGTGGAAGATTTGGATAAAAGCAAGTTTAAAAGTAAGTGTCATGACTACCATGAAATTTTGGACCTATCCATACAGTCTCAGTTACCAACTGATTTCCAAATGTACTGGGCACATACATGTCTAGTTATGCTTCAACATTTTCATTTCTCCCCAGGACCTGTGATGGTACTACTTTAGCTAACCTGCAGGATTCAAAGATATATATATATAACTGTTCTTATCTGTCTGACACTTTTGCTTCATCTGATACTATAACACTGTCCCCATTTACATAAGTAGAATCTGTACTGTCTGAGGTTTAAATGAGCAATAATTTGTAAAGTAGAACTAGACCCTAGATCTCTGCTCTTTGCACTGATGCTGATATATGAGGGCATAGTTTATAAAATTGTCCCCTGAAGTGACCTGCAACATGGATGGCATTTGAAAGAAGGATTTTAGTCAGATTACCTGCTATCAGTTGGAAAGGGACCACAGATCAGGTTCTTAACACAGGGCTCTGCCTTAGTTGCTACGCCAAACTTGGTAGCAACCTCCATCATGGAGAAAGAGTAGAAAGAAGGTATGGAAAGAAGTGGTCAGCAGAAGGGGTGGAGCCTGCATGCCTTTCTTTGTTGGGGGCTAGCTGAGATGTGGGCCACCCTGTATGGGACCTGGCTGTCTGGTGGGGAAGAACTGTCTCCAAGTAACCACAGAGGCAGTGGTGATTACATGCGAGCTCCCACACACAGACAGCTTCCCATCCTGTAAAGTAGTCCTAGTCCAAGGGAAGTATATTCAGACGTCCCAGGTTGATACTGTATAAAGACTGAATTAAGTAGAGAATTAAAGTGATAACACTCACAATTGGCGTGGGAGGCCTATACTTTGAGAAAACATGTCCTGATACCACTGATGGGTTGCCTGCTTTTTCTGAGTCACCTGATGGTTTTTCAGATCTCTATTTCACTGGTTAGTCATAGCTTTGGAAGCTATTCCAGTAACTGCAGATGTGTAATTTGCTGAATCTCCAGGGAATTCAGAACCTTCCAGCATGGCTGTGAAGGAGAATCAATTTGTAATTTTTTATACTATCAAGATGGAAGTGAACAGAGAGTTTGTAGCAAAACTCTTTAAAAACATGAAATTTGTAGAAGTAATAAATCTGTCTTTACATATAAGGACAACAAAAAAATTTACAGATTTTGTTGGAGTACAGAATTTTCCATGCTTATGATATTAAATAAATCTTGTTATAAACTATTACATGCAGAAAAGCAAAACAATACATTCATTACTGATGCTTGATTTCCATTTGTTCATAAAATTCTTCTCATTAGAAGATACCAAAGATTGGTGATTGTTTTCATAAGTAGGATGAACTCATCAAGTCATTTTTCCTTTTGCAACTTGTACTGTTGTCATTTCAAAATTCAGGGCCAGCATTAACTGTCTTTTAAATATTCAAAACTACTCTTTTGTTTTAATTAAAGCAGTATCACTAGAATAACTTAAAAGGAGTCAGATGTTTCTATCTGACGTTGATGGTTGGGATAGCTCTTAAAATATACATGAATTTCTTAAGAAGCAAAAACCTTTGATCTTTCATTATTCTATTAAGTGACGTATATACTTTTTTTTCCCCCAGCAAAAATTAGGAGGTTGTATGATATAGCTAATGTTCTGAGTAGCCTGGATCTTATCAAGAAAGTTCATGTTACAGAGGAGAGAGGTCGAAAACCAGCTTTTAAATGGACAGGCCCAGAAATAAGTCCAAATACCAGTGGTATGTATTTTTCTTTCATTCTTTGCTTCTTTTTTGGATTAATGCACATATGGATAGATTCTCCCATCCCCTTTCTACCCACATCCCACATGAAAATGGCATAAATAAATGGTTGAAAAAAACAAAGATGAGTGCCAGTATAGAAAGTTGGCTACTGGTCCCATTAGCAACCTGAGGTCCATAACCACCCTCCCACCCTGTGTACGGGAAGTAGAATTTGTATGTGAAAGGATTTGATAAATTTAAGGCATCACAGAGCATACAATACTGCTGTTTGCTGCTCAGTGACCACAACAAGATTTGTGCATCAAGAATATGAAATTAGTTTATTCTGGTTTCAAGGTAGAAATTCTAGTTCTCCTTTCAATTCTGTGAGGCTGACATTTTGGATTCCACCAAAGATTCTCATCCAAAACCACTGGACCTTGAGACCTTGTTTGGAGGTTCTAGCAGAGAAGCACCACTACTCATATGCCCTTGACTGAAGAACGGTCCTCCTCTGTCAGGGAAGGTTGCCCTCTTGGACCAAGCACACAGCTTCAGAAGGGATGCAACATGGAGCAGTGAGGGAGGAAGGGGACACTCACCTAGCCACCAGGTGATGAACCCTCAGCCTAAACAACCCTCGTGATGAATGGGGTGACAGATGTCACAGCCAAATCACCCTCACATCCCAGAACTGCTGGAAAATAGCAGGAAAATAGGCCATGAAGGGAGAGGGAGACTTAGTCCCAGCTCTGCCACTCAATAGCTGTGCAGCTTCAGGCAAGCTACTTCTCTAAGACTCAGTTTCCTCCCTGTGAAAAGACATTGCCTTTGCAGGGTTCTTATAATTTTGGATGGGATCTCAAGGAGAGATCTTTTGGTGTAAGAATTTGGAATTAAGGCTCTGGGGCCACACTGACCAGGAGAGTCAATGCCAGCTGAGAGAGCTGGAGTCACGGGTTAAAATCTGTGTGTTCCTGCTCTGATCTTTGACAGGGATGCATTTCCTTAGAAGTACCTGCCTCCTGGCGCTGGTGTGAAGATCACCGTATTTCATCAGCTGTAACACACCACTGTTTATAAGATGCACAATTTTTCATGCACTAAAAAAATAAAAATCAATGATGATTATACTGTAGCACAACACTTGTAAGGTATAGTCTCGCATCCATGGATTCAACCAACTATGGGTTGAAAATATTCAAAATAAATTTTTTTTGTCTGTACTGAACATGTACAAATGGTTTCTTTATCATTATCTCTCAATATAGGAAACTCATTCCAAATTACTGCCCCAAATATTGTATAGTTACATAGTATAACAAATATTTACATAGCATATACACTGTACTAGATAAGTAATCTAGAGATGATCAAAAATATCCAGAAGGATATGCATAGATTATATGCCAACACTATGACATTTTATATAAGGGACTTGAGCATCCACAGATTTTGGTGTCTGAGTGGGATTCGGGAAACAATCCCCCTGGGACATTGAAGGAGGGCTGAATGGTGTGATTTCATCCATACGTTATGGAACAATAGCACATAGTACTACAACTGTTACTATCTTTATTTCATATCACAATAAAGCCAAACCACCAGTACTTTAATACACTGACCTTTCCGTTTTAGGCTCCAGCCCAATCATTCCTTTTGCCACCTCTGATTTGGAGGTCAAGCGGTCTGCAAAAGAGAACTGTGCCAAAAACCTCTTTTCCACACATGGGAAACCAAACTTTACTCGACACCCATCTCTTATCAAACTAGTAAAGAGTATAGAGAATGATCGGAGAAAGATAAATTCTGCTCCCAGTAGCCCTGTCAAGACCAACAAAGGTATGTTTTCCATAATGTCAGGACTCTGCTAGGAGAATAGAATGTCAACAACAGGAGAATTCCTTTTTTTATCTGATTGCTTTTAGCTTACTTGCAATATGTGTTAAGAGAATTGTTTCAATATCCATATACCCAACTCTTCTAACTCAGAAGCCTAACTTATATATGGATTCATGAATAAAAAGTAATTTATAGCCAGGCACAGTGGTGGCACACATCTGTAATCCCAACGACTCAGGAGGCTGAGGCAGGAGGATCACAAGATTGAGGCCAGCCTCAGCAACCTAGGCCCTAAGCAATTTAGCAAGACCCTGTCTCAAGAATGAAAAAATAAAAAGGGCTGGGGATGTGGCTCAGTGGTGAAGCACCTTTGGGTTAAATCCCTGGTACCCTGGGGATGCAATTAAACAATTGGGGCAGGGGCACATTCCTTTGACTTCTGTGAGGTTTTATCTGCTTGAACATTTATTCTTTAGATTTGCCCACCTTCTCCCCTTTCTGTTTCACCAGCCGAGAGTTCTCAGAATCCTACATCTTTCCCAAGTAAAATGGCTCAGCTTGCGGCTATTTGCAAAATGCAGTTAGAAGAGCAATCAAGGTAGGTTGGCAATGCTTTTTAGTAACAGGATGAATTATTTTTACATTGCATTAATAGAATTGCTTGCTTTATGTGAGAATAGGCACTGACCTTGGAAACTGGAGAGATAATCATTTCTCTATCTCCTACTCAGTCATTACAGGAAATACGACTTAGATTCATAGAAGTGTGGTTTCAACCTCAGGCTCAAAGTGGTAGGACATTTAGAAGAGAACATATTTCCCTTGTGTCATGTTTTAAATCTTATCTTTTAGTGAACCCAGAAAGAAAGTGAAAGTACAGCTAGCAAGATCTGGGCACAGCAAAACAAGGACCCCTCTGGACACCCCAACGAATGCTGAGCTGGAGCTGACGACACCGTCCCTCATCCAGCCCCTGGGGGTGGTCCCCCTAATCCCTAGCCCACTGTCACCAGCAGTGCCTGTAATCCTACCTCAGGCCCCTTCAGGCCCATCCTATGCCATCTACTTGCAGCCCACCCAAGCCCAAACCATGACGCCACCCCAAGGGCAGAGCCCAACAGTCTGTCCCACCCACTGCTCTAAAGCTACTGGAACAAAAGACTCCACAGATGCCCCCACTGAGGCCGGTGCCTCCTCCAGACCTGGAAGCTTGCTGCCAGCACCAGACACACAAGGGGCAAAGAACCGAAACAGGGAGGTGGTTGGAGAAAAAGGCTCAAAGAGGGTGAGCATGCTCGAGGACAGTGGTTCCAAAAAGAAATTTAAAGAGGACCTAAAAGGACTTGAAAACGTCTCCGCAGTAAGTACGATCTCCAATTGTGCTTTTAAATGTTAGGAATTCCCTGGTCGATTAGAGAAGAATTCGGTGGCTTGTGAAATTTATAAAAGCAAAGAGCAGTCTTTCAGAACACAAGGAACTGTTCCTTAGCATCTCGTGATTCAAATGAGGTCCCAGACAGTTAAACCCCTGACTGGGATGACGGCAGGGCCATATTTAACCTTTGGAGGAAGGAATTACTTACTGTCTTTTTAAAGCACCACAAGTGGTTGTCCTTAAGTCTATTTCTCCATCACACACTGGAATGCAAACACCTGTCATGAAGGTCATAAATAATTTACAAGCACACATAACCCCGAACGGATGGATGTATAGGGTTCCTCTAACTCTTGCTTTCTGAGTTATTCCCAGATATATTTGATATCATGTTAACTGCTGCCTAGAAAATACTTCACACCCCTTTTTTATTCTACCTCAAATTTAAACCACCCTATTTTGTACAGATAGAAAAACCAAACTGATCTTGACAAATTGTAAGCATATTAGATGCATTGCTTTCTACCAGTGTTGACATTCTAGATACTTTTTTCCTGGGTGGAGATTAATGCAAGAAAGAATTAGTATTTATTGGATGCCTACCCACATGCTAGACATCATAGATATTACTTTTACATACATTGTCTCGTTATCCCCTCTCAGGACAATTATATATGAAAGACATTATCATCAAATAAATACCATTAAATGGAGAAGCAGAAGTTAATCTTTCATTTCGCTCCTGCTGTTAATTCGAGTTACTTTACTTCTGTCTTATTTTTCTTCACCTGTAAAGAATTTATTCCACCAATTTTCCTGCTTACCTACTGTGTAGAAAATGCTCTGGATCAAATCTAACCCAGCACCTGCCTTTGGTGGTGGTAGCTCCTGAGTATTTGCCCTGTGGCCATATTACAGTTTTTGTGGGATTAAATGAATTTATTACATGATGATATACATAAAGGGGTTTGTGATCCTTTTAAGACTCTGTATCAGCTGAAGGGCATTATCTGTAACTATTGTTATTAAGGAAGCTTTACAGTTTGTCAAATCTTCCCTGAGGATGGCCTTGTGGAAACCATTCAAAACATCTATTATCTCACACATTATCACTTTGCATTTAATGTGCATGCTAGGGGAAAATCACAAGGCTTTCTTGATTCAATTTTCTGGGAGGTCCATAATCTCTTTGGGCCAATGGGTATGATTTAATGATGGGCTCCTGTTGCTCCCTGAGTTATTCAGGATTAGTGTTTTCAGTGTGTAGTTCCCCTGCTTCTTTTTGTTTCATCTCTGTGACTTCGTTTATGAATCGTTTCTTTTTAGCATGGTCTGAACAGAAGAAAATGAGAATGCAGTTGTGTGGGTAGATGGAAGACAGTATGCCAATAAGCACAGACATATCTGATAGCGAATGATAAGAATGAGAGAAGAGGATGCAGACTGAGGTGATAAGAAGAGAGATGAGAGGGCGACTGTAGGCTAGAAGAGATGAGGTTCAAATGGAAATGCCAAATTCACTCATTCTGCTAAGTTAGTAGATCTAATATTTTTTAAAAATAGAATTTCCATTATAGTTAAATAATTTTGTAATAAATGTAGTTTGTTGAAAATTGAATAAAATTATTGTGAGAGTCCTACAGGCTTTACTGAAGACCTGAAAGAGTTAAACCAGCAATCATAATAATTTGTATCTGAGAGAATATGACTAAAGATAATAGCCATTATGTGTAAAAGGCCTAGATCTACCCCTTAAGAATTCTCTAGGGCTGGGGATGTGGCATAGTGGTAGAGTACTTGTCTCTCGTGTGTGAGTCCCTGGGCTCAATCCCCAGTCCTAAAAAAATTTTTTTCTGCAGCTTTCAAGCTACCAATTAGTAATGATTTTGAGCAGTACCAAGCATCTAAGAAACAAAATTTAAATCTTGTGGTATGCTTTTAGCTTGGTAGATTTTGAATTCACTGGTTTCCCAGGAAAAGACCTATTAAGAGCCAGATCAAAGTGTTGTCTGTTGTTTTGACCACAAGCTTGGTCTGAAGGAAGATAAAAGAAGGCCCCTACTTGTTAGAGCTTCTTTTTAGATTTTGTCAGCACCAAGCACAATAAGGCTAAAGCAAACTTTTCATGCCGTTCAGCCACCCACAGAGACTCTCCGTCTGGTGAAGTAGGGCGATCTAACAGGCAGAGCAGGAGGTACATGCATCCTGACACATGGGCCTTTTCTATTTCAAGTATTATTGACCTAGAGCTTTTGGTGATGTTTGGGTCTCTAATATGAATTAATCTGTTTTCTTTTTCATCTGTCATTTTTCAACTGGTGTGCTTTAGTTCGCATGCTATGTAAGAATACTTGGTGTCATTAGAAGTAGTACTGTCAAGAAGTACTAGAAAAAACTCTATACTTTAACAGTTCCTTTGTTTTAAATCAGGGGTCAGCAAACTTTCTGTAAAGGGCCTGACAATAAATTTGGTTTGGGGACATATGGTTTCTGTTGCACCTACTCAATTCTGCCACTATAGCAGCAGGGCAGCCATGAAGCTAATAGATAAATGAAGCGACGTCGCTGTGTTCCAACTACACTTCCTTTATAAAAACAAGAGGGTTGGATATGGCCATAGACCATCATTTGGTCACTCCTTTCTCTGACTCAACATTGCTTAACATTTTTTCTTTGACTATTAATCCTCCTTGACAGCCTCCAAAAGCTTAGTTGCCAAGTAGTCTGGGAAATGCTACATGAGGTATATTCCACTTGGAGATTAATAATGCATGCCATAATTAAAAAGCTCCTTGAAAATTCTTTGTTTGATTAAGTATTTCTCAAACATAATTTTTTTTAATATTTTTTAGTTGTATGCAATATCTTTTATTATTTATTTTTATGTGGTAGTGAGGATCAAACCCAGTGACTTACGCATGCGAGACAAGCGCTCTACCACTGAGCCACCGCCCCAGCCCCTCAAACATATTTGACCATGAACCAAGTAATGCCTGTTTGGGTCCCTAGGAACTAGGGTTCCTCAGAATATTCTTTGGGAAATATGATTCTACATAATTCAAGAAGAGTTAGGTAATGACCCAGCATGTCTATGTGGTGTTTACCTGCATTCAACTGAGTCCTGACAGCACCACATCATAGCAACAAGTCTGATGGCAGGAGTTAGGGTGTCAGTGTGAGGGTGGTGTGCTATGTGAATCCCACCCCTAAGCAGGCTCAGGTGACGTACAAGAAACAGATGCTGGGTGCTATGCTATACACCTGTCATCCCAGCTACTTGCTAAGCAGAGGCAAGAGCATTGCAAGTTCAAGGCCAGCCTGGGCAACTTATCAAGACCCTGTCTCAAAGCGAGTTTTTTTTTTAAAGGGCTAGGGATGTAGTTCAGTGGTAGAGCCCACGCCTAGTTTAATCCCTACGTTTAATCCCCAGCACTGCAAAAAAGGAAAAAGAAAAAGAAACAGAGGTTCTACATTATTCAGGACAAGCACTGGAAAGGTGGGAGGATACTGTCCTCTAGGAGCAAACCACTGGAGGCTTGCTTTGATGAGGAAAACCACCACCAATGGATATTAACCTGGAAGAGGCACATGGCTCTTTTTCTTTCTATAGGATTTGTGTAAGACTAAACCCTTCCTCTTTGTTTTCTAGACCCTGTTTCCATCAGGATACCTAATCCCCCTCACCCAGTGCTCATCCCTGGGGGCAGAGTCCATTTTGTCTAGTAAAGAAAACTCAGGTGCACTTTCCCCGAACCACAGGATCTACAGCTCCCCAATCGCAGGTGAGTGTAGGCAAATGACTAGTGAAATTTGAACCAGTCTCAAGTTCACTTATGCCTTGTAAATTTCCCAGACAAATGCCTATGTTTCTAAGATATCTTCCCGTTTTTCCCCAGGTGTTATTCCAGTGACATCCTCTGAACTCTCTGCTGTTAATTTTCCCTCTTTTCATGTAACACCTTTGAAGCTAATGGTCTCACCAACTTCTGTGGCAGCGGTACCTGTTGGGAACAGCCCAGCTCTCGCTTCGACCCACCCCATTCCCATCCAGAACCCAAGCTCAGCCATTGTGAACTTCACCCTGCAGCACTTGGGACTCATCTCCCCCAGTATGCAGGTGTCTGCCAGCCCTGGGCCTGGAACCGGTGCCATTCCTGTGTCCCCAAGGATAGAATCAGTTAGTGTCATACCAGAGAATATAGGTTGTCAGCCAGGAAGGACCACCAGCTATGACTCACCAGTTCCAGGCCAGAACCAACAGAATGGACAATCAGTTGCTGTGACAGGGGTACAACAGGTGAGAGTACTTCTGTATAATTTAATCATTCCTTGAATTTGTCTGTTTGTTTTGATACTGGGAATTCAACCCAGGGGTGCTCTACCACTGAGCTACATCCCTAGCCCTTTGCATTTTTTATATTGAGACAGAATTTTGCTAAGTTGCCCAAGCTGGCCTTGAATTTTCTATCTTCCTGCCTTGGCCTCCAGGGCAGCTGGGATTATAGGTGTGTACCACCATGATCTATTAAGTCCCATATATTTATATCATAGGAGATTTACTTTTTCTTTCCTTCGTTGGAGAGGGAGAGGATGAGAGTTGAAAGCCTGCCTTTCTTCGAGACCCACAAAGAGGAGCCCATATTATTGGGTTATCATGAGATTTTGTCTCCCCTTAGCAAAAATAATTGAGAATACATAAAACTCGCCAAGTCTTCCCTAGCCAGTTTCAGGATATGCTAGTTTCCCAATATGTGACACATCCATCCAGTACAATCTTCCAAGTCTGCCAGGGCATATGTATCTCTGTGGGTTTAACTCCTTTTTCCATGTCTCTCTTCCCAATCAGCCCATTCCTGTGACACCCAAAGGGTCACAATTAGTGGCCGAAAGTTTCTTCCGTACTCCAGGTGGACCAACCAAGCCAACCAGCTCATCCTGCATAGATTTTGATGGTGCTAATAAAACATCCTTTGGAGCTCTCTTTGTCCCACAGCGAAAACTGGAAGTTTCAACAGAGGATGTCCACTGATTGACGGACGTTGGCTTAATTTAATTTTCCAAAGCGTTATTTAATAGAGAAGATGTACACAGACTATTTTGAAGAACATAATCTCTGAAAATACTGTAAATACATTGGGGTTTCCTCAATGGCAAAGCAGATACTTGTTTCCATACTTATATATACATGCACACACAACAAATATAATTGTATAATGCCAAGTTCAGCCATCGGTCCTATAAAATAAAAGTAAATGTTGAACTAAGGTATATTAACCTTTGGGGTAGGGAAGATTCATTATTTCAGTTGTGTCTATACTATTATGCAAAGTAACTGTATTAAAGTTTACTTCCCTTTGAGTAAATGTTTAATATGCCTAACACAGCATTCTCTTAAACTTTTTGCACAAAGACAAGGCTGTGTAATGTATAATGTTGTATTTTTACATAGGATGACTATAGCTATATTTTTTGTAATTCCTTTAATCCATTGTTGCAGTATGTCATTGTAGAGTTTGCAACAATCCTCAATCAAGTCTATGGAAAAATTATTTATAAAATGTATTTTTAATCATAAGTTGTTCAAATTAAAACTTTTATAAAATGTAGTTAACATTTTTATTTGGCCACCTAGGGCACTGTTGGGGAAACAATTAAAATTAATGTCTCGTAGGAAGATTCTTGATAAGGAGAATTGATACTAGGTTTGATATTCAAAGTATATGCAGAGTTTCTACATTCCTCCCCACTCCCCTCCTGTGACCCTCAATATTGCTTAGAATCCTGAACTTCTCTTTGGAGAGGATGTTGCTTGGCCAAGGACATCCTGCTAAGTCCCATGTCCTTCCCACCTCACTGGGGAAGATGAGAGATGAAAGGCGGGAGCTGGGCTACTCCCTGCCCTGGCATGACCAGCCCCCATCCCAGGTCTCTCGCTCTCCACTGAGGAAGGTCTGCCACCACACTTCCATATGGTCCTGCCCCAGGGAAGGGAGAACAGCAATAAGGACTCTAATTTCCTCCACACTATGCCTCCATGAGCTCCAAGAAAAGGAATGAGCTACAATGTGATGTGCATCCGCTTGTTATGGGACAAACTGCATCTTGAGAATTGACAAGAGCTTTCCCTGGGCAGGGTCTTTGTGTGCGTATGTGTGTGTGAGAGAGAGAGAGATGCTGGGTACTGAATCCAGGGCACTCCACCACTGAGCTATATCTGCACCCCTTTTTATTTATTTTAAGACAGGGGCTCCTTAAGTTGTCCAGGGTTACCTCCTGCCTCACCCTCCCAAGTAGTAGCTAGGGTTACACCCCGCTAAATGGCCCCTGCTTTGAAGGTGCTTATTACTAGTTGAGAAAGATGAAAAAATTAAGCATTTTCATGCAATAAAGAGAAGTTGCCAGTGGCCTATATAGACAAAATATATAGCTCATTGGAGCTACTAGGTTTAATTCACACAGAACTATGAGAAACACCAACGCAGACAGGTCACTGTGGTTCTGAGGAGGTGGGGGCTCACGTTCCCCCTCCATTAGCAAGCTACAGAGGGTAGAGGCCAAGGTTCTGTTCTGTTCCCTTCATCAGTTCTCTACGTGAAGAAACCTCTGGGGAAATCAGATGCACAGGAAGAAAGGAGGTGTGTTAAGATTCTGAGGCAGCTCTGGGGTCTGTCCCACCCAGTCTGCCACTCTGACAGGTTTGTGAGGTTGCCCCTTGATCACCACCTCCAAGTGTCCTCACCCTCATATGATCCCCTCCCATGAGTGTGGGTGGGACCTGACTGTAGTAAAGGTGTTAGGGGTGTATGATTGTGTGGTTGTGTGATTGCATTAGATGAGTTATAGTGCCTGACCCACTGGAGTCTGTCCCTTGCTGGCTTCAAGGAACCAAACTCTGTGAGAGAACCCATGGTAGCCTATTGGAGCTGAAGGCCTCCTACTGCCAACAACCAGCAAGAGGCTGAAATATCAAGTCCTACCCATAACTACAAGGACTGAATTCTGCCAACAACCTGAGTAAGCTTAGAGCAGATCTTTCCTGAGTCAAACCTTAGATGAGATAGCAACAACTGCCACCATGATTGTAGCCTTGTGAGACACTAAGCCAAGGACCCAACTAGGCTACGCCCAGACTCCTGATCCACAGAAATAGTGAGATAATACATGTGTGCTGTTTTAAGATGCTAAGTTTGTAATAATACTGTTAGGTAGCAATAGATAACAAGTACAGCCATATAACCCACCAGTGTCCAAAAATACCTTCTTCCTATTTTTCTGTTATTGTTCATTGGTTTTATAGGTATTCACAGAAGGAAACATCACAGGGACATGGTAACCCCAAAAGCTTAAATGGAAGAACACTCCATTTTTACAGCTGGAAGCAACTGTACGATGCTGGGTAATAGCACAGTAGTAGACAAAGTTATCTACCTAGCATGCAATTTCTTTTCCCAAATGGCTTCTTTATTTGCAATTCAGGAATTTCATTTTCCACACTGAATGGAGCACAGTAGATTAATTAGGTGCCCAACCAGAGCCTAGCAAGAATGACCTTTGTGTCCTGCCCAAACCATCCTCCCTGGAATCAGATGCTCCATTTCATGGTGGTCTTGCCATTCTGTTTCTGTAGCTGGGATTCCTACTTTGTAGCCTCCACAAAGGCATCTGCCTGTGTTTATACCTGAGTTTCAGCCACTTGCTAATCCTCTGAACCTTTGCTATCCTTCCAATAAGTATCTTTTGCTTAAAGTAGCCAGTCATTTCTGTGACTGGTAACTAAGACTTACTAGATCTCAGAGGGCAATCTAGGGCCAACATTTCCCAGTTTTCATACCAGTTAGCTCCCTCCACCCTAGTCCCAGTAAAATCCTGCCAAAGAGTAAACAGAGGAGGCCTTCAGAAATTCTTATCTCTCCAGAAAATGCAAGTAACTCACCTATGTTCAAGTGATGTAAAACACAATTTCAAATACCTAAAGGGAAAATAGTTGAAATAAGAGAAGAAACCCGGGAAACTATAGCAACAGAATTGATGTAAAAAAAAAATTTTTTTTAAACCGACTTTAAAGCAAATTCCTTCATCCTTGTCCTTTTCAAGTGATTAGTGTTCCTGCAGATAAAGGATAAAGAGATTTTTCAGAACTTAAAACAGATAAGCTATCTGAACAATCCTATTAATTATATAAGAGCATGTGGGTTGACTGCTGATTCTTTACAGTATCTATCAATGACAGGTAGTTTTCAAACCTTGAGGGTCTAAAATAAAAGATAGGCTCAAAGAAAACCATGTCATTACTTTGGGTTGAAAAAAAAAAAACATCAATCAATCTCATAATTGACTTTTAAAGAAGTGGTTTTACATCTCAATGCCCCACTTGAGTGAACTCAGTCAATGACTTACTCAATTGGATTAGTAGCTAAATAAGGACTTGTGATTGTCAACATTTTGTAGAAAAATATAGGTAGGGAATATATTATCAGTTTCCTCCAGTAGATTAACATTTTTGAAAGACACTGTACACAGATAGTCCTCAATTTACAATCCTATGACTTAATGACTTATTCACTTTATTATGGTATTTTGAAAGCATTACACAGTCAGTAGAAACTGTATTTGAGTTTTGATATTTTCCTGGGTTAGTGACAAGCTGTAGGATACTTTCTTGAGATGGTGTGCAGTCCAGTAAGCCACAGTTCCACTCAGTGATGAGCTTCCAAGGGTAAACAACCTGCACCCTACATTGCACTATGTTGCTAAGCTATGCTATGGTATTTTGCAGGGGTTAGGAAAATTAAATGCATTTTCAACTTACAATATTTTCAGTTCATGATAGATTTAAAGGCATATATAATCCCATCACAAGCCGAAGAGAACCTGTATATTTATAAAGTTTTGACTTTTACATATATGTAACATGGTATTGTACAAAATAATGTCTATTATCCTACTTTGTTTAATAAAATATCCTCCATGTGTGAATCTTCTAAAAGTTTATCTTGAAGAAAACACACTAATTTCAATTACTGTGGATTAAAATCCTTCTAAAATTATATAATACAGTTCCTGATATATTGAATATAACCCTTTTGTTCAAGTTTCAGAAATTCATGAACCTAATTGTTTTATTCAAATTCAACCAACACTTAGACCACCTATGATTCAATGATGCCTGCAGGGGCTACTAAATGTATAGGTCTATATTCTCCTAAAATTAATGGCTCAGAATGTTATGCTTTTAAATCTCATTTTGTATGATTCTTGGTCTCTAACTTTGATAACAGCTTTCTACTTGCCTTGTCCCTCTACCCTCGTGATGACTATCTGTCTTCTGACACAGGAAAACTGAAGGATTCCAGAGGAACTCACATCACCAAACTCACTTTTATAAACCATTCCAAGCCAGTTAATATCTATCTAATCACTCAAGGAAGCCTCCATTCCTCTCCCATGGAGGACAGGGCCATAAATTCATGTCAGATGTTTCCCTTGGCAATCAGTGGACACACAGAACAAACCTTATTAGTGCAGGGAATCTGTGACCATGATGAAATACCAAGAATGCTAAATATATATTATATGCCTATATTTTTTATCAAGATCCAACACTTAGACAATAAGAGCATTTCAGCATGGAGGTATTTTGAAAAACAGGATGTGTCCTAGGGGAAGAGAGGGACTTGGGAAACAGGAATAATTTTTATTGAGGAACTACTATTACACCAACTTCAAAACAAATTTATGAGGTAGTTATCATCAGTCCCACTTTGAGGACACTAATTTCAGAAAGTGAGAGAATCACATCTCAATCCCGCAGTCAGCCTAGGACCAGCATGGGAGTGCAAATGTGCCTGGCGACTAAGTCTATGCTGATTCCACCACCTCACACTTCCAGAGTCCCGTCTTCCTGGAGCTGTCACTCATTTTGAGGCTGAAGAGACAGGCTGATTCCAGGTTGTTCATGACAAACAGGAACAGCACTTAGCAGAACTAATTCCAAGGCGTCACAGCTGTTGCTATTTGGGGCTCTGTACCTATGGTGATTTATTCTGAATCAAGTTGCTTAAGTCTGAACAACATTTCAAAAAAACCCTTTATGTTATGGTTGTGATTCTAAATGGGTCCAATGAGGAATTTGCCATAGGTGTTGAAAGAGAAGTGAAGCAACTACTATTACTCTCTGGGATTATTATAATTTGATGCAGTGACATACACAAAAGTGCCATGGGCTCCAGCTTGACGTTGCTATCCTCCACTTCTAGTCCACATCCTCTTCCTGAGCACAGGTTCTGCTGTCTTATCACTGGAAGCTTCGTGATTTCTCTACCACCAGCTCCTCTTTGGTGGCTGGACATGCTTCTCAGATTGCCTGGTTCCTGACTCCTCTGGTCCTTCAACTTGCCATTCAAAACTTTCCTTCCCCAGTTCCTCCCACACTTGTGTAAGGTCTAATTCCTATTTTAAAAACAACAACAACAACGAAACCCTTGCTTCAAAACTCATAGTGGTTCTGCTTGCCTAATTAAAATCTGACTATACAATACATGTGGCACTTTTGAGAGAAAATGGGGGAGGGGTTTCCAGAGATAGCCAGGGACCACCTACTTTCCAGAACCCAGAGAATAAGATGATCCAGCAAGTTGGCACTTTGCAAGCTGCGGGTCAGTTTAGTTGCCTGTACTTTCAAAGCTGCAAATCCAGGGGCTGAATCATTCTTAGGTCAAAGTGTCCTTTACAAATGCATTGTATGGCGCTCAGCCACTGCACATTGCATCTCTCTGCCCCAGCTCAGTTACAATGGCAGGAGATTCTGCATCCAAGATCTCACTTGACAGCTCAGTGACGTAGAAAATGCATGGCCTATAAGCTGAAGTCTGGCTTCTAGTCCCAGCTCTCCCTAAATAAGATACTTAACCTCTCAGAACTGGATTCCTCTATTGTTACAAAGTGATCTCAAGGAGATGATTTCTGAGGTGTCTCAGAAATAATATTTTATGAAAAGTAAGTTCAAATGCACTAGTGATTCAGAGCACATAAGCAGAAACTGCACTTAACAAAAAGAATTTTGTCAAATATATGGGAAAAGGCTGATGCCCGGGAGAAAAGGAGACTCTAATGGCAATTCTGATATATTGCTAGGTTTGAAGAATAATGATCTAAGAGAATCTTCATCCAGTATTTAAATTATTACAGAACTTTTGGTGCTAGTCAAGACAGAGTAAGCCCATTGTAGGCTACCTCTTCAATAATACCTCTGGACAGAACACAAAAGCTACAACCAAAAGAACAACTTGTATGGCAGTGAGCTTACAGGAGTTTTCTTTTTTCTTTAACTCTTGGCTTTGATGTTGGAACCACTAGCCCTCAGAGGGCAAGATATAACTCCCAGTGTGAACCTAATCAGGCTGATTACCTGTTAAAATAATAAATCCTCATAGTACAACACACAATAGTCTTCTCAGCTAACATAACACAAATTAACATTCTTCAGAGGATTTTAATAGGTCCTAGAATTTTCACAACATAATATTCAGAATTCTAGGAACTTACTTGACTTGTAAGAGAGAGAGAAAAAAGAAGAAAGAAAATTTGCACAGATTTCAAGATAAAGGACAATTAACAGATTACAAACTAAAGCAAACTGAAGATGATCCAGGTGTAAGGGTGAACAAAATAATTGGAAGTAGGGAAGTTCTCATCAGAATAATAGAAAATATAAAAAAGAACCCAACAGCAAAGAAAAACTCATTGGATGGGCTCAATAGCACAAGAAATTTAGCACTCTCCAGAGATTTTTTAGTAAGACCAAGAGTCAACAGAATGGAACAGAGTCCAGAAATAGACTTACGCAAATATGGTCAATTGATTTTTGTACAGAAGTACAAAGGCAATTCAAAGGATAAAAGAGCTAGTCTTTTCATAAAGCAGTGCTAGAATAGCTGAGCATCCATGCACACAACAAACATGTACTCCAACCTACACCTCACATCACACATAAAAATAAACTCAACAGCGATCATATGCCTAAGTATAAAATGCAAGCCTATCAAACATTTAGAAGACAAGAGAAAATTTCGCTACTTTGGGTTATGCAAAAAGGTTCTACATGTTACCCCCAAAGGATGATCCATGAAATAAAACACTATTAAACCAGAATTCATCCTAATGAAAAATTTGTACTCATAAGAGGCACTCTAAAAAATGAAAACACCAGTCATAGACTGGGAAAAAATATGTGCAAATCACAATCTAATGTAGGACTTGTACTCAGACTATTTAAAAACTCTCAAATCTCAACAATAGCCCAATTTTTTAAATAGGCAAAATATTTGAACTATCACTTTACTATGTTCAACATCATAATTCATTAGAGAAACACAAATGAAAATCACACTAACACACCACTACACAACTATTAGGATGGATAAAATTTAAGAAAAAAAAATGACCATACCAAGTGGTAGTGAGGATGCAAAGCAACTAGAATTCACATATAACTGGCGGGAATGCACAGACACTGGGAAATGAATTGGTAGTTTATTATAAAGTTGAAAATGAACTTATCATATTACACAGGTATCTGATTTGGGTATTTACCTCTGAAAAATGAAAACTATGTTTACAAAACTCTGTGTATGAATATTTGTGGCAGATTTATTTGTAATTGCCCCAAACCAGAAACAAACCAAGTAACAACCCATTTATCCTGCTCAATGTTCTCTGAGTTCTTGTATCTATGCTTTTATGTCTAACATTAATTTCAGGAAATGCTTTCATTATTAACTCAAATATTTCTTATGTTCCTTTTTCTTGCTTTCTCCTGGTATTCTCATTGTGTGTAACTAAACAATTTTGTCATTGACTCAAGTTCTAGGATATTCTGTTCCATTTATTTTCAGACTTTTTTCTCTATGCTTTTCAGTTTAGGAAGTTTCTATTGACAGATCTTCAAGTTCACTGATTGTTTCCTCAGTTGTATCTAGTCTACTAAGCGAACTATCAAAGATATTCTTCATTTCTATTAAAATAGGTTATTTTAAAAAAAATTTTTAACATTTCTTTTTGATTCTTTCCTAGAATTTCCATCTTTCTGCTTACATTATCCATCTGTTCATACATATTGTCTACCTTTTCCACTAGTGCCCTTGGCATAGGAAACATAGTTATTTTAAATTCCTAGTTTAATAATTCCAACATCTCTGTTGTAACTGATCCTGGTTTTGATGTGTATTCTGTTTCTTCAAGCTGTTTTTTATGACTATTAGTATGCCTATAACTTGTTGTTCAAAGTCGGATATGATGTACTCTAGCAAACTCAATACTGGTTCCCACAGTTTTCTCTCATTAGGTTTTGCTCCAGTAAAGCATAGTTCTTTTAATCCACTTACCTATCTCTGCAATTTGAGTGCAGCAGTTTTTCCTATGATATCTTTCTCAGATGGATCTAAGAAGAGTTGTTAAGTTTACTTTGTTCAGCTTTTTACTTATTGTTGGATGGAGTGATAACTTCCAAGCTCCTTAAATCCCTGACTAGAAGCCATGAGTCCCCCAAATATTCCACAAATGGTGAATGAATGGACACTGTGGAAGAATACATAAATCAAATACTGATCAGTGATAAAAGCAAACAAACAATGGGTGAGTCAACAACACTGATGCATCTGGAATAGTCTATGCTAAGTGAAAGAAAACTGATTCAAAAGACTAGATACTGTGTGATCCTATTGATATGAGATTCTGGAAAAGGCAAAGCAGTTGGGATGGAGAACAGATCACTGGTTGATAGAAATTATAAATGGGAATGAATGTGACTTCAAAGGTACAGCACAACAGAATTTTGAGTGGTGATGGAGCTGCTCTGTACTTTGATTGTAGTGGTAGTTATGCAAGTCCATGCATTTTTTAGTTCACATTAAACTGTACAATAAAAGAATATATATATATATATAATATGTAAATATATATATATATATATATTCAAGTGTTTTTGATTTCCATTACAATGCCCCATCAGGTTGTCTACAGATTGTATTTAAAAGTATCCTGTGGTGGGGAATTTAGTTTTTTTTCAGAGATCACTGACCTCATTAATGCAGAGCTTCCCAATCATTGTACTGGGAATGGGTTATAGGTTGCCAAGATATTAATCATCTCAGCCCTTAGGCAGGTGAGAGCCATTAGATTACTCTTATTCACAGCAGACTATAAAAATTATTTCATTTTCTATCATTACCATGAAATGAAAAATGATGCACCTTATTAATACAGCTCAAAGATTTTCTTTTACATTGATACAATATCAGTCTAACTGCCATTATACACTCACTAATCTTAGTTTTTCTCTATCTTGGAACAAATTTATTACCTCTTTATGTAAGACAGTTCATTAGATATTTGAAGATTTTCTATAATTTTTCATTTTCCAACCATCACTAATTCTTCTCTGAGTTCCTATGTCTCATTCCTTGGGCTGTTTCTCACATAGTATATATTTAAGATTATCTCTGCAGAATTGAGACTTTCATTTTCAATATGTCTTCCCAATTACCACAATAGAGTATGACATTTAATTTTAGCTTAGAATTTATAAGGAAAGTTTTTTTTTAAAAAATTGTAATTGATCCCCTCATTCCTGTCTTCATACATTCAGAAAAGTATAATGTAATCTTTCTTTGGAAGCTAAAAATATGACAAGGTCTCATGACTATCAAATTTTGTGGTCTACTTCTATTGGTTCCATAATGTCTGAGAGTTCTGAGAGCACTGTCCAAATGCTAGCACTGGGGGGGGGGGATACTCACTAGAAGGAATTAATAGACTTGAAACTTCACCAAATAAGTCAACAATAACCACACCACAACTCTTAGCATCATATCTCAGCATCTATAAAAGGATCTACATCTATAAAAAGATCCACAGCTGTCACACACTGTTAACCCCTTTCCAGCACTGTTATCCTGTGATTAGAGCTCCTTATTACCCTGATCACTTTCTCTCAAACAGTCATGAGGTAAAGTCTTCCTTTCTTCTAGGAAATAGGAGACCTTTCTTATGTTCCAGCTAATCATCTTAGAAAATTGTTCCTCTGTCTCACCATCTATGTAGTCCACATTCCATCTGAAAGATCCTGCCGTAACGGTGGGTATACTCAGTGAAAAATGAACTTTATCTTCTGTGGATTTATGGAACATTAGTTGAAATCTTTTGGTTTATGATAGTGCAAAAGTAGCTTTCAGAAATAGGGCTGAAATCTGCCAACCCCAACACATCCCCTCAATGAATATTTGAAACATGTTCCAAGTTGTAACAAATTTGATTTTTAAACTTCTATTCCTACTAATTCCTTAGTGAAGGAAATATCTACAAAACAAAGTCTATTACTGGATGGAAAGAAATTTCTACATAAGTGAGATTTCCACAAAAGCAATTGAAAAGTAGAATTTTACTTGTGTAGGTCTACTAAAAATGGGAAAAACTGCTTTCTAGTGTTCTGAAAAAGAAACCATAAAATTTCTACAAAAGCTGTCAAAAAGATATCAGAGTCAATATATGGATGAATCTTACTAGAATAATAAATAAAGGAGAATCATATCTGAATTAAGCATTAAAAGTAAGTCAAAATGACAGGAAACAGAAATCATATCTATAACATCATCAAATGTAAATGGTCCAAACTCTAATGAAAAGACATGGATTGACAGAATGGACTAAAAAACAAGTGTCAACCATATGCTGTCTACAAGAGATTCACCTTACAGGCAAAGACATTCACAGGCTGAAGGTGAAAGGATGGAAAAGATATCATGCAAATCAAGACTGAAAGTAAGCAGTAGCTATTCTAATATCTGACAAAGTAGAGTAAAACCAAAATTAATCAGAGGAGACAATACTGGTTAGGGAAATTATCCAACAAAAAGATATAATGATTATATATTGCAAATATCTATGACCCTAATGTTGGAGTGTCTAGGTACATAAAACAAACACTGCTAAATATAAAGAATCAAATAGACCTCAATACAATAACACAGGGTGATTTTAACACATCTCTCTCACCAACAGATAGGTCATCCAGATATAAACTAAGTAAAGACTCTTTAAAACTAAAATATACTATAGAATATCTCATTCATCAACAACTAAATTCACTTTCTGCTCAGCTGCACATGGAACCTTCTCTAAAATAGATCATATTTTAGGACACAAAGAAAGTCTTAGCAAATACACAAATATAAAGATAATTCCTTGTATTCTATTAGATTATAATGGAATGAAATTAGACATCAATAACAAGATAAAAAACAGAAATAATATTAACACTTGGAGATTAAAAAATACATTTTCGAATGAGGAATGGGTTATAAAGAAAATCAGGGAGAAATAAAAATTCTGAGAAACAAATAAGAACAGAGATACAACATGTCAAAATCTCTTGGACAGTATGAAGGCAGTACTAGGAGGAAAGTTTATAACATTGAGTATCTACATTTAAAAAATAGAAAAATCCTAAATAAATAATATAATTACATCTCAAGGCCCTAGAAAATTAGTAGAAGACAGGAAATAATTATGATCCAAGATTAAATTTAGAATAAAAAACAAATACAAAGGATCAATACAACAAAGAGTCGGTTCTTTGAAAAGACAAAACAAGATTGATAAACCCTTAGTCAAACTAACCAAACGAGAGAAAAGACACAAATTAACAAAATTAGAGGAGAAAAAGTATATATCACCACCAATACTTCTGAAATCCAGGGTAGAAATTGTTTTGAAATTTTATACTCCAAAAACCAGAAACATCTAGAATATATTGACAAATTTATAGGCATACATGACTTACCCAAATGGAACCATGAGGATACAGAAAACTTAAAAAGACCAGTTTTAAGCAATGAAAGATTTAAACAGCAATCAAAAGCCTTCCAACAAAGAAAAGCCCAGGACCAGAAAGATTCTCAGTTGAGTTCTATCTGACTTTTAAAGAAGAATTAATGCCAATCTTCCTTAAATTATTTAATAAAATAGAAAGGAACATTCTCAAACTCATTCTATGAAGCTAGTATTACTCTGATACCCCCAACCAAAGACACATGAAGTAAAACTACAGAACAATATCCCTTATAAGTATAGGTGCAAAAATCTTAATAAAATACTACCAAACTACATTCAAAACACATTAAGAAGATGTTATACCATGATCAAATCCATGGAATGAAATAATATTAACACCTGGAGATTAAAAAATACATTTTTGAATGAGGAATGGGTTATAGAGAAAATCAGGGAGAAATAAAAATTCTTAGAAACAAATGAGAACAGAGATACAACATATCAAAATCTCTAGGACAGTATGAAGGCAGCCCTAGGAGGAAAGTTTATAGCATAAAATAAAATCAATAAATGCAATTCACCACATAAATAGAACTAAGGACAAGAATCCTTTGATGGATCCTTTAGTAGACTAGGGATCCATATATATTAATAAACTCCTCCCTTAGGAGACAGCTGAGGAAACAATCAGTGAACTTTAGGACCTGTCAACAGAAACTTCCCAAATTATCAGAAAAAGTGTTTGAAAAAATCTGCACCTATGCATGTTAAAAATGCTAGAGAAATTAGGGATAGCAGGAACTTACCTAAACATTACAAAGCTATATACAAAAAAACCCAAAACCAACATCATACTGAATGGAGAAAACCTGAAAGCATTTCCTCTTTTAAAATCAGGTACCAGACAAGGATGTCCATTCTTACCACTCTCATTCCACAGAGTTCTTGAAACTAGCCAGAGTTATTCAGACAAGAGAAGAAAATTAAAAGAACATAAATAGGAAAAAAAGTCAAATTATTCTGCTTGCTGATGACATGATCCTATATCCAGATGATCCAAAACCCACCACCAGAAGACTTCAAGCACTGATAAAGGAATTCAGTAAAGTTGCAAGATACAAGATCAACATATGAAAATCAACAGCTTTCCTATACACCAATAATGAACCTGATGACAAAGAAATCAGGAAAACTTTCCATTCACAGTAATCTCAAATAAAAAAACCAAAATATTTGGGAATAAATCTAAAGGAATAAATGAAAACTATAGAACACTTCAAGAAAGAAAATGAAGAAGACCTTAGAAGATGAAAAGACCTCCCATGTTCCTGGATAAGTAGAATCAATACTGTTAAAATAGTCATCTTATCAAAAGCATTACAGATTCGATTAAAATACCAATGATATTCTTCACAAAAGTAGAAAAAAAAAGTCTTAAAATTCATTTGGAAGAAAAAAAGACCAGAATAGATAAAGCAATACTGAGCAAGAAGCGCAATACTGAAAACATCACAATACAGGTCCTAAATTGTACAACAGAGCTATAGTAGCAAAAACTGCATGGTCCTGGCACCAAAAACAAAACAAAACAACAACAACAAAAAAAACAAAAAACAAAAAAATACATATAGATCAAAGGAATAGAAGATAGAAAAACACACATAGATACAGTAATCTGATACTCAACAAAGGTATCAAAAATGTGTTGAAGAAAAGATAACCTTTTAAACAAATGGTGCAGGAAAACTGGATATCCATATGCAGAAGAATAAAAAGAGAGCCTTATCTCTCATATTGCACAAAAGTTAACATCAAATGGATCAAAGACCTAGCAATTAGACCAGAAACTTTGTAACTTCTAGAAGAAAACACAGACCTGATACTCCAACATATTGGCACAGGTACTGATCTCCTTAACAAAGCCCCTTAATAGGCACATTAATGTTTACAGCAGCACAATTCACAAGTCAAGTTATGGAACCAGTCTAGGGGCCCATCAATACATGAATGGAAAAAGAAAATATGGTATATATATATACACACACACACAATGGAATTTTACTCAGCCATAAAGAAGAATGAAATTATGGCATTTGCTGGTAAATGGAAGGAATTGGAGAATTCCATGCTAAGTAAAATAAGCCAGACTTAGAAAGTTAATGGTTGAATGTTTTCTCTTATATGCAGAAGTGAGAACAAAATAAGAGAACAAAAGGTGGCATGGGGGCAACCTCATGAAAATAGAAGGGAGATCAGTGGAGTAGAGGAAAGGGATTGAGGGAGAAGGAGAAGGAATGAGAAAAGGGCGGAACTAAGGAATGAAATGGAATAAATTATGCTATGTACACATATGAATAAACCGTGGTGAATTCCACCTCTATGTAACTCTATAAAGCACCCCTTAAAAAAGAATAAATACCCCATGACTTGGGAGGCTGATGCAGAAAGATCACAAGTTCACGTCTACCCCAGCAACTTAATGAGGCCCTAAACAACTTAGCAAGATTTTTTATCTTATCATCAATTTCTAATTTCATTCCATTATGATTTGATAGAATGCAGCTAGTATCTCTATCTTTTTGTATTTGCTAAGACATGCTTTGTGGCATAACATATGGTCTGTTTTAGAGAAAGATCTGTGTGCTGCTGAGAAAAAAGTGTATTCACTTGTTGATGGATGAAATATTCTGTATGTCTGTTAATTCTAAATTATTGATTGTATTATTGAGTATTATTATTTATTATTTCTATGTATTTATTATGTATTATTTCTATGGTTTCTTTGTTTAGTTTTTGTTTGGAAGATATGTGCAGTGGTGAGAGAGGTGTGTTAAAGTCATCCAGTGTTATTGTGTTGTGGTCTATTTGATTCTCAAAATTGAGAAGGGTTTGTTTGATATATGTGGAAGCTCCATTGTTTGGGGCATAGATATTTATGATTATTATGTCTTGTTGATGTACAGTTCCCTTTAGCAGTATGAAATGATCTTCTTTGGTTTGAAGTCCACTTTATCTGATATGAGGATGGAAACTCTTGCTTGTTTATGTGGTCCATGTGAGTAGTATGTTTTTTCCCATCCTTTCACCTTCAATCTGTAGATATCTTTGTCTATGAGATGAGTCTTTTGAAGGCAGTATATTGTTGGGTTTTTTTTTTCTTTTCAATTCAATCTATGTCTTTTAACCGATGAGTTTAGACCATTAACGTTCAGGGTTATTATTGAAGTATGGTTTGTATTCCTGATCATTTTGGTTTAATTTTGGTTTTTAATTTGACTTGGTTTCTCCTTTGGCTTTTATTTTAGTGTAGTTCCTCTCTTTGCCAATTTTCATTGTGTTTTTCATTTCCTCCTCATGGAATATTTTGCTGAGAATGTTCTATAGTGCAGGCTTTCTCATTGTAAATTCTTTTACATTTTATCATCAAATCTGAAGCTTAATTTTCCTGGATATAAGATTCTGGGTTGGCATCCATTTTCTTTCAGAGCTTGGTATACATTGTTCCAGGATATCCTGGCTTTGAGGTCTGGGCTAAAAAATCCGTGGAGATCCAAATTGGTTTCCCCCTGTATGTAATCTAAAACTTTTGCAGCTTTTAAAATTCTATCCTTATTGTGTATGCTAGGCATTTTCATTATAATGTGCCTTGGTTTGGATCTGTTGTAGATTTGTACATTTGGTGTTCTATAAGCCTCTTGTATTTGATTTTCCAATTCATTCTTCATGTTTGGGAAATTTTCTGATATTTCATTGAAGAGATTGTGCATTCCTTTTGGTTTGTGTCTCTGTGCCTTCCTCTATGCCAATAATTCTTAGATTTGGTCATTTTTAAATATTTATTTATTTATTTTTTAGTTGTAGGTGGACAGAATACTTTATTTTTATGTGGTGCTGAGGATCAAACCCAGTGCCTCATGCATGCTAGGCGAGCACACTACCACTGTCTCATAACCCCAGCCCTAGATTTGGTCTTTTCATGTTACCTCATAATTCTTGGATATTCTGTTCATGGTTTCTTACCATCTTCATTGTGTGGTCAACTCTATATATTTTGTCTTCATTACCTGAGGTTTTGTCTTCCAAGTGATCTAGTCTGTTGGTGATCCTTTCTATTAAATGTTTTCTTTGGTTTATTGTTTCCTTCATTTCAAGGATTTGTTTGGGTTTTTTCAGAGTCTCTATCTATTGAAGTAATCTTTTGCTCCCTGTATTTGCTCTTTTATCTCTTTTTTGGGGTGATAAACTTTTGCCTGTAATTGCTGTATTATTCTATGCTTCATAGATCATTTAAATTATGTATGTTCTGAACTCCTTCTCTGACATTTCACCTACTGTGCTGTCAACAGATTCGATTATTGTAGCATCTTGGCTTGTTTGTGACATTTTCTTCCCTCGTTTTTTCATGTTGTTCACACAGGGACCTTGTGATGGTCTTCCTGGTTATGACTGTTGTCTCTAGATGGAAGCAGGCCGGGACAGCCACCCGTTGGTAGATCAGGAGTCAGTCTCCTCCATCTCCTTCATGCATTGGGTTGGGTAAAAATCTATTAAAATGGACTAAATCGAAAACACTGACAAAACCAAAAGTTGATGAGGATATAGTGCAACAAGAAGTTTCATTTATTGATGACAGAAATGCAAAATGGTACCACCAACTAGAAGACAGTTGGAGAGTTTCTTGCAAAATTAACTTCCTCTTACCATATGATCTAGTATTTGAGCTTTTTTGTATTTACCCAAGTGAGTTATATCCAAAAAAAGTGTACATAAATATTTATAGCAGCTTTATTTCTAATTTCCCAAACTTGAAAGCAACTAAGATGTCCTTCAATATATGAATAGATAAATAATCTATGGCATATCCAGACAACAGAAAATTTTTCAGCACTAAAAAGAAATGAGCTATCAAGCCATGAGAAGACCTAGTAAGTGCAGGAAGGCAATCTGGAATGGCTACATATTATATGACTCCAACTATATGACATTATGGAAAAGGAAAAACTTTTGAAGAAGGTAAAAAGATGAATAGTTGCCATGGGTTAGTGGGGAGGAAGAGATGAATAGATAGAGCACAAAGGATTTTTAAGTCAAAGAAACTAGTCTGTATGACATTGCAATGGTGGATACATGTTCTTATATACTTGTCCAAACCCACAGAATAAACAGCAAAAAGAAAGAACTCTAAACCAGGTATAGAAGCACATGCCTGTAATCTCAGTTACTTAGGAGGCTGATGCAAGAGAACCACAAGTCAAGCCCAATCCCAGCAACTTAGTAAGCCCCTGTTTCAAAAATAAAAAGGGCTGGGGATGTAGCTCAGTGGTAGATGCTTGCTTAGCATGTGTGAGGCCCTGGGTTCCACCCTGCATACAGGGGTAGGGAGAGAAAATAAGTGAAGTCTAATGTAAACTATGAACTTTGATAATGATGTGTCACTGTATGTTCACTAACTGTAACAAATGGTCACTTCTGGTGAAGAATGCTGATACTGGGGGAGGATGTGTTTGTGGGAGTAAGGGATACTTAAAGATTCTATATCTTCCACTCAATTTTGCTGTGAATCTAACATTTCCCTGAAAAAATAAAGATTATCTTTAAGAAATGAGAACAGCATTTCAGAATGTTGGGGGACTTTCTATTTTCTTTTTATACAAAGGGGATTGCCATGGTATTTGGTAGGAGTCAATGACACAGTGGCACACACCACTTGGAAGATTCGAATATTCTTTGGACCCGTGTTAGTTTGGATCCTGCTTTCCTTAAAGACCTGGCATTTATTCATTCATTCAGTGCTGGGAACTGAACTACTGAGCCAAGTCTCTAGCCCTTTTGATTTTATTTTTGAGACAGAATTTCTCAAAGTTGCTTAGGGCCTAAGATGCTGAGGCTGGCCTCAAACTTGTGATCCTCCTGCCTCAGTCTCCCCAGCTGTGAGATTACAGGCATGCACCACTGCACTGGACAAGACCTAAGTTTTAAATGCAATATCCACACATCTTCTTTCTCTTCAAACTATCTTCAAGTGTGACCTGACCATTTTACTCTCTCTCCCATCTTCATGGACCTAGCAGATCAACTAATCTTTCTGAAACCTTTTCTTCCAATGTGTGGCCTTCTAACTTCAAAGGAGCAGAGCCCTGACATCTTATCACTAAGGAGGGAATTGCTGGTTGGCTGTTTTTGCTTGTTTTTGTTTTCTGTATGTTAAGAGCTCTTACTTCATAATGTATCTGTACCCTTCCTATACCCAAATTTTATGTAATAGGGCCATAATAGGCCACAAGTATTTTTGTAACAGATTATCTGCTCTTGTTCAAAAAGGGCCATTCATACTCAAAGGGAAATAAAAATGTATTTTCTATGCCTAATTGTAAAATAAGAATCATCACATTATGAAATTAGAAGACATCTTAGAAGTCATTTCACATAGCATGACTATTCCACAAGTAAAAAACTAAGAAGGGCACACAGTTAGTTAATAGCAAAGCTAAGACCAGATATCCCTTCACTGGCCATTCCAATCCAGTATTATTTCCACTATCAGCATAGGGTGAACTTTTTGATAGAGACAATAAAAGACTTCCAACCATTATAAAAATGCATTCAATCTTTATTTCAACGTTTTAAAAATGAATGACTATACCCTTAAATCAAGAATGTTTTCTTACTGAGTTTGTGCTTTATCTCCTGATACTCTATCTCATATATAATAAGAATCTTGCTCTCTCAAAATTACTTAGATTTATGAATCAATTCAAACAAAAATTTCAAATGCCATCAGGTGTCAAAACAGGACTCACAGATAAATAGCTTCTCATTGTTCTTAGGTAGTTTATCATCTAATGAGCCCAAGAGACCTGTGTATGACCAGCTGAAGTTCCCTGTAATAAGTGTAAAGAAGATGTTTTGGGGACCCAGGGCAGAGAGTGGTGCATCCTACCTAGAAAGGAGCAGGGGAGGAGGCCTTCACTGAAGAAGCAGCATGTGAACTGCTTATGGAAGGATGAGAAAGATTTCACGAGAGGGAGGAGGTCAAGAAGGTGGAGGACATTCCAGGCAGAGGACAGAACATGAGCAAAGCAGAGAGGTATGAGAATGTTGGCTATTTCTGGAGAAGAGAGATTAGACTGAAGAGGCTGAAAGATAGGATAAAGGAAAGGAGAGGAGGAGAAGGACTTGGAGAGTTAATTTGGAGTGAGATGAAAAAACTTGAATGCCATGTCAAAATCTGAGCACCATCTCAAACTAATGGGTGCTAATAAAGGCCATCAAGCGGAAAGGTGCTGTTTCAGAAGATTCTGGTAGTGGTGCCAGATTAAAGAGAGGTGGGGAAACTGGGTAGGGGGCTTCTGGAAAAGTCGAGCGAGATGTCTGAACCAGGGCAAGAGATGAAGCAGGAATAAAAAGGGCCAAACTCAAAAGATGTTGAACATCTCTTGTTGACACAGATGACCAGTCATAAAGTCTCTGCTCAACCCATGGAAGTATCTCCTAGGACAATCCCTCTGGTTCACCATCAAAGCTCTGTGAGTTGATTTGCATTTATTACTTTGCTGGCCTGTGATATATACTTCAGGGCCTTGTGCTGTTCTGGACTTCTAAAGGTTTGTACTGACTAAGTAGCAAAAGTAAGAACAGCCTCTCCTGAACCCAAGGGACTTTTTCCGTAAAACCCTGATAATCTCTCAGTGCAAGATGAAGTTGAGTTGGTACTTTGGCTGTGCAGATGCTCAGACCCATAGTATCCTCTTTGCCATTTACATAATAACACTAGATGAGCTAAAATTTCCATCAAAGCATGGGCTCTGGAGTACAGAACCTGGGTTCATGTCCTGGCTTTATCATTTACTAGTTGTGTGACCAACCCTTTTGAGCCAGGTTCTTTATCTTTCTCCTCTCTCTGGTCAGGAGAGAGAGAGAAAAACTGAGATAAAGAAACAAAGAGAGAAGCACCATCTCAAACCCAAGAGAGAGTTAAGCCTGGGATAATTAAGCTGAGAAGCATTATGTAAGGAATGCTGTTATTCCAGAAAGCAACGAATGTCCATAGAAACAAGGACACCAATTTAAACAATCTGGTTGATGTGCATAAGTAAAATATTTGGTTCGCTAAGCCTCATTTTATTTCAGTAAAGATTATGGTATTTGTTTTTATTTCTTGGGAATAAATAAATAAGCCATCTATATGCACTTAGGTGTCGCTTTGCCCATTTCTGTGCCTTTCACAGATGGGACTCATGGCCAGGAGCAATTTTTGAATGGTAGGGTAGAGTTAGTTCTCTTTTTGAAATAAAAACCAATGACAAATGTCAGACCACTGGTGCACAGAAACAGTGAAAAGCCCTAGTCACTCCAAGACCGTGGCTGGCATTGAATACATTAAGGTCCAATTACGTTTCTTTTCAGAGTGGTTTGGGTGAGCAGATGGAAGCTGAACTTCCTCAGCCTGCAAGTTCTTCTATAAAATATTCCTTCTTTTATTCAGTATTTTAGAGCAATGGTTTACAAAGTTGGGGAGAGCATGGGCAACATCCTAGGGGACATGCATGAGGGAAAAAATCAGAACTTTTATTATAATTATTTTTATCCTTTTTAGTGCATAGTTTTGAATGTTTGTAATGTACAAAAATTACAGAAATAATATTTATAATTTATAAGTAAATAAACATGTAAATATATACATGCAAACGTGTGTGTATTGCTCAAAAATGTTTATCAAAAGGACTGTGATCAACTTTGGGGACCATTGTTGTAGAAGGGCTTTAGAGTTAAATCTGGATTTACATTTCTCTGTCACATTTGCAATGTGTACTTCCCAAAGACTTTCTAATTTTTCGTTATTCTAGGGGAATGAAGAAGAGGAGGAATGGATTCCAATCTAACATTGCCACTGACTTGTGGACTCAACTATGTGGCCTTGTGGGATTTACTTGGTTTTCATAAGTTGCATTAATTTCATTACACACTCGGAGATAATAATGCTTTCTCAACAAAGTTACTGTAAGAATTAATAAACACGGTTGATGATTTAGCTTCCAGTTCTTTCTGATTTGGGGTATAAAGGTAATGTTTCAAGGCATGTTTTTTTAGATTTCCCTCATTGTGCCACCTTACTCTCTTGCCTGGCCTCCTTCATGAAATGTTTCTCAATGGCTTACTGTTTTATGGCTTTCTAGGGTAATGAGGCAGGAACAGTGGGTTGGAATCTTAGCATTCATTCACTTACCATTAGATGAATGATCAGTTAGTATTGAGTGAGAACACTGCTATGTGTTCAAAGCATGCTCAGTAAACTCTATTCTTTTATCATTCCAAAATAGATTTAGGGACTTCTTCATTTTTTCGGAGGAAAAACTTCAAGAGCAGCACTGTCCAACAGAACTTTCTGTAATGATGCACCTTTCTCTGTTGGTGCTGTCCACTATATTGACACTAGTCACATACTGTCATTAAGCACTTGGAATGGGGTAACTGAAGCTTATTTAATTTTACTTAATTTCAATTTGAAGAGCCACATGTGGCTATTGGCTATTGTGTTGAATAGCACAACCTAGAGATTGCAGCAGACCATGGGACTCCAGAAAGAACTTCAATAATTTGGAAATAACACTGGAGAATAAAAGAAGAGTGGCCATCAACAAGTGAGAAGCTTTGAAGAATTACAGAGATAAAGCAGAAAGACATAGATTACCAGAGAAAGAAGATCTGATCACATGCAGCAGAGCACAGTGGTGAGCTTGGAGCTGTTTCTGTGGCATTCCAAACTTGGAATCGGTGGACATACATGGGAGAGGACTCTGGGCAATAACCAATATGATGTGTAAGATAATGGATCCCAGGCTAGTAGCCTCCCTCACTTTCCAGTGTGGTCCAGGCTAAGGCACTAATAAGCCTGAGAAGCTTCCTAGAGAACCAGTGACCTCCAGAGGGAGTGACAGTTTCCACCCCAGATGACAATCCACCATAGCGCAACACTGGACAGCATTCTCTATCCGCCCCACAACCACTGTGGGAAAGCTCCTTTAACCCACCAAGAGATGAACAGGAATTCTCAAATAAAATGATAATCATATAGCCAAGAATCCCAAATATGTTTGACAAGCCAACATCACAAAAGAGAAACACCAAATTCAACAAAACAACCAGTATCAAAGAAAACAGAATTAATACAGCAAACAAAAGACTGCCTGAATTCATGTAATTAATATCCTCAGAGATTCAAGATAATATATCATTCATAAAACAAGGATCATCTTATGAAAAAAAACTTTAAAATTATAAGTGGAATTATTTAAAAATTAAAAGGTGAATTGAGTAGAAGAATGTATTTGGATGCGCCAGGTGCAGCGTCGCACACTGTAATCCCGGTGGCTCAGGAAAATGAGGCAGGAGGATTGTGAGTTCAAAGCCAGCTTCAGCAAAAGTGAGGAGCTAAGCAATTCAGTGAGACCCTGGCCCTAAATAAAATACAAAGTAGGGCTGGGGGTGTGGCTCAGTGGGGTTGAATGCCTCTGAGTTCAATCCTAGTACTCCCCCAACAAAAGAATGCATTTGGATGAAATGCAAATTAATTCTATGTAAAATTGATCTAAGGAATTATTTTTTGGTACTAGAGATTGAACCCAAGGGTTCTTCACCACTGAGCTACATCCCCAGTTATTTTTATTTTTTATTTTGAGGCAGGGTCTCACAAAGTTGTTGAGGCTGGCCTTGGGCTTGTGATTCTCCTGCCTCAGCCTCCCAAATTGCTGGGATTACAGGCATACGCCATTGCACCCAGTAGAAATTCTTGAATACACATAAAAATATAAAAAAGTTCTAACTTTTAATAGGAGTTAAATAGAGGAATTATTGAAAGAACCAAAATGTTTTCTAAAACTCAAAAAATGTGAGTTTTCAGGTTGAAATGACCCACTATATTTTAAGCAAAATAAATTTGAAAAGACCCTAGCTGAGAATATTTTCATGAAATTTAAGAGATTATCTTCAAAGACAGAAGATCCTAAAATGGAATTAATATAGGAACATGAACAAGTCTGACACCAGAACCGTTATCTACATTACTAGAATAAATAAAAACAGTTCTTCCAAGTTCTGAGCCAAGTTCAAAATTATTTTGAATCTAGACTTTTAAATTTGTGTGTGTGTGTGTATGTGTGTGTGTGTGTGTGTGTGGTTTTCTTAATTCTTCTTTTTCCTTTCATTGGTGCATTATAGTTGTACATAATAGTTGGGTTCATTTTGACCAAATCATTCATGCATGGAATTTAATTTACTCCACTTCAGTCCTCAGTGCCCTCCCCTTCCCTCCCCTTTTTCCTCCCCTATTCTCTTCTTCTACACCACTGTTCTAACTTCCACCCATTTGTTTATTTTAAATTGTGCTATATAGATATACATAAAAGTGGAGCTTATTGTGGCATATGTATACATGCACATAGCATGATTTTGCAATTCATTCTGCATTTCCTCCCTTCTCCCTCCCCCTCATCTCCTACTCTGCTGATCGTCCATCTTTATTATATCTGACCCCCCCCATCCCCTTATTTGTTCTAGCTTTCTCATATGACAGAGAACATTTGATCCTTGATTTTCTGATTCTGGCTTATTTCATCCATTTACCATCAAATACCACAATTTCATTCTTCTTTATGAATGAGTAAAACTCCATTGCGTCTATATACCACATTTTCTTAATCCATTCATCTACTGATGGGCATCTGGGCTGGTTCCATATCTTGGCTATTGTGAATTATGCTGCCATAAATATTAATGTGGCTGTATCAATATAGTATGCTGATGTGAGTTCTCTGGATAAATACCCAGGACGACTTCTAGATTTAACCATACTAGCATTCAAATGGAGGGCAAAATTAAAACTGAATCAGGTTTCCTTCAAATTCACATGTTAAAGTCCAAACACCCAGTGCCTCAGAATATGATACTGTATTTGGAGAAAGGGCCTTCAAAGAAGTAATTAAGGTAAAATGTGATCATATGGGTGGGCCCTGATCCTGTATGGCTGGTATTCTTATAAGAAGAGATTAGGAACTAGGCACAGTGATCCACCCTGTAATCCCAGCTATTGAGGAGGAGGCTGAGGCAGGAGGATTGAAAATTTGAAAAAAAAAATTAAAATTAAATTGCTCAGCAATTTAGCAAGAACCTAAATTTTTAGTTTATTTCAAAATAAAAATGAAAAGGGCTGGGAATGTGACTCAGTAGTAGAGTGCTCCTGGGTCAATCCCTGGTACCTCAGAGGGAGGGAGGAAGGGAGGGAAGGAGAGAGGGAGACTGTGAGGGGAGGTGGAGGGAGAGAGATATTAGGACACAGACATACAGAGTGAAGACCACATAAAGACACAGGGAGAATATCTATAAGCCAAGCAGAAGAAAATAACACCACTGAACTGCTGATCCCCTTGATCTTAGACTTTTAGCCTTCAGAATTGTGAAAAAATAAATGTTATTATAAAAATGTTTTAAATTTTTGGTAACAAGGATTGAATCCAGGGCCTCACACATGCTAGGCAAGTGCTCTACCACTGAGCTGTATGACTAGTCCTTACTTTGAGACTTGCCCAGGTTGGTCTCAAACTTGCAACCCTCTTGCTTGGTCTCCCAAAGAGCTAGGATTACAGGTGTGTAACCACTATGCCTGGCATAAATTTCTGTTTTTAAGCCACCCAGTCTCTGAAATTAATTCCAGCAGCTCTAAAAAACCAATACTAAGACCCTTTTCAATTATGGAAGACTTTAGTAAGTTTATAACAGACTCTCAATGAGTTAATCAATAGTGCATTCTATCATACACAGAGAGAATTAAAAATGTAAGATACAAAAAATATACATGAAGCACTTGAATGAAGAAAATAGTAAAAATTTTTAGATTTAAATAACTACTAATGCATGATGACCATGGCTAATGACAATCTGAAATCGAAACCCAGATGATCTACATGTCTTGCTGTGGGCAGGGGTATAAAGGCAAGTCAGGGTGTGGGAAGGGGACACGACAATGATGGTGAAAAGTGTGTCACTCATTCCCAACTACAGGCTCCTCTGTCTTTTAACTTTTTATACACTGATGTTCACTTAAGATTATCTATGGATAAAATGTTGATAACATAAACACACACATGAACAATTTTGAAAGCCACTATTCTAGAAGACTTTTGAAGTTCTTTCTAACCTTAAGTTTCCAGGACAATTATCATTGCCTCATTTCTAAGATGGACATGCTGTCCTATGAGAATACTGATTGGGATGGCTCATGGGAAGAGTGCCATGACCATCTTTGTGAAATCACCACAACCTTCTTAACAGTGAAATCTTCCATCACTCAACAAATTGCTTTGTGGAGAGGTCACTGAAGAGCTAAGATGATTGAAGGGCTACATTTCAGAAACCTCCTGTTTGGGTCCAACTATACCCAACCTTGACATCCAAGTCAACATGAGTAAAAAGTGTTGAGGAACAAATGACCTGAATTCCAATCTTGACCCTGCCACGCTCTGGGTTAGGTGTCTCAGTTTTCCCATCCATAACATGAAGAATGGTCTTTATGTTTCTGACCTTCTTGCCAGCTATTACATTCTATTATTCATGTGGATCCATGATGCTTGATCAATGCCAATTTGTGCATCCCAGACAAAAAGAAATTCAACCTCCAAAGGAAAATGTGGGTCTGTCTCTAACTTGTCAAAAATACAATGTTTTGATGATAAAATCAATGCACTACTGGATCAAATTCTTAAAAATATGATGGACAAAGCAACTCAAAACTTGAGAAAGATCTTTTCTTCATAAGACAGAGTGACAGGCCTCTGATGATCAGCTTACTTTCCCCACCACGCTACCTTGAAGGGATTAGCTAAGTGTTGCTTCAGACCCCCATCACTCTTATTTTTAGCTCTGAGTTCTCCTCATGAGTATAGTGACCTGTGTCTCAGAATTCCAGAGGACTCCCAGTCATGGCTTATGAGTCATTTGCAGGTACTTTGTGTCCATTTCCAGGACAGTCAATTGTGCGAGAGCCTAGAGAAATGACTTTAGATATAAAATTCTTTGCTCTTCCCATTCTAATCACTTGATCAGAAATTAAACATTCCACAAATTGATCCCTTGGTGCTATAGGCAACTGGCAATTGAAACAGACCCCAAGTGATACTGTTCTCCAAGAGCCTCCCAGCTGGCGTGGGGGGAACAAAACTCAGGGCTGTGGTCACAGGCTATTTTCAGCCTCTGATAGCAGTTGTGTTACTCATGTCTCATTCATCCTCTCCCCTCGGCCTCCCTCCTGCTCTTCCCTCCACAGGCCAAGCTGGTGACAGCCTCCATGTATTTAAAGAGGACAAGAGCCTCCCTCACGCAGTTGAACTGACAGAGAACACAAGGGCAGGTAGGTGAAGTGAAGCTGGCGTTTGACCTGGGGGTGGCCTGGCTGGGTGGCTGGTTGGGACTCTGATTGTGTACAGGGACTCTCAAATTATATAGTTATTAAAAATTCAAGAAGCATGATTAATATTTGGTTCAGGGGCTGGAGGTGTAGCTCAGTGATAGAGCATTTGCCTGGTATGTGGAAGGCCCTGGGTTCAATCCTCAGCACCACCACCACACACACACACACACACACACACACGAACACAAAGGGTGCTTAAGAGAACTACACAGAGAAATGAATAAGGAATTATTTTTTTAAAAAAACACTTTCATGGAGGAATTTTTCCTGTCTTAGTTGGGGTGGCAGAAAAGCAGAAGGAAATACAGTTTGCTGGACCAAAAGTCAACAGACCTGCATTCTAGTTCCATACCCACACATAACTAGTGGATAAGGGACTCCAAGGAAGTTCCCGCCCATGGTTTTGGTCGCGTCTTCAAGGATCCATATGAATGTGGTAACATTTTTCTAAACTATAAAGTACTCTAGAGTTATAAGGCAGATTTAATAGATGCAGCATCATAGAAGACAGATTCCCCATGCTCAAAAGTGTGAGTGAATAACTGAGAATTCAGATTCATTGGTTTAAAATAGATTTTATATCTCAAAGATGTTCAGCTTACTTTTAATCATTTAAAATTAATCAAAAATTATCCCAAAAAAGAAACTGCTACGTTGAAAATCCATTAAAAGCTCTTATTTAATGGGATGAAAATTCCCAGCTGGGGGCAAGGGGTGATTCCCAGTGTTTTCTCTAGGTTTCCGTCAAGAATTTCTTTTTAATATTTGGTGAGTGACAGGCATAACTGTGATTGAGAAGTGGTTTTAACTAATAGCCCGGGTGGAAATGCTGCTGAAAGATCAAAGCTGCTGCTTCTAATTTCTGCTCTTTCCCTGAGCCAAGGTGGTGACCCCTCCAAGAAGGAGGAGTCGGTAACTGTCAAGAAAGCTCGCCTAACTGCAATACAACTGAGAGCAATTTAATAAGCAGGTATTGACCGCCTCCTGTTTCAGGGTTGGGGCAGGTAGAGGGAGTACTAGGCGCAGAAGGGTGGGCAAGAACAGCAAGGAGGAAGGGATATGGGGACAGCCGGTGCCCTCAGCTTACTTTTGGGATTGGGTACATCCAATGTGTGTAAAACTGCTTTATGACCCAGAAAATGTGGGAGATTTTTCTGATGTGGCCTTTGGTTCCTTTCCGAACAACTCAGTCATTGTGGTCAATGGAAATAAGCCCTGGCTGTCAGGTAGGAGGGGCAGCTGACCCAGGGTTTGGTGCGTGCCCCCCAGGGCCTGGACAGACAAATATTCTGTAACTTGAAACACAAGCCATCCACCAGCAACAGGGAGGCAGGACACAGCATGAGAGAGGGTGGGGAAGGAGGAGGGTTGGTGAACAGCAACATTCAACAGGCAAATAACCAAAATCCTCTCCAAAGCAGTGGAGATAGACTCTTGGCAGAAAACAAATTCCGAAATCCTAGGAACCTGGAGAAGAGAAGAGAATAAAGAGCACTATCATAGAGCCCGTTCAAATTCTAACTCTGAATATCACTTAGCTTCTCAGTTTCCATTGTCTAAACAGTAAAATTAAGGTAAGGCCAGAACTGGTCAGAATTGAATGCGATAAAGTATAAGAAAGTACTTTGGAACATTTAATTAAACTATACAAATACTCAAGGCCTTTTAGAAAAGGCCCAGGGCCCCACCCGATGGGGTGTGGAGGATTTCCTGCTTAGTACAAGGGAGAAGATAAAAGTCCAGGGGTCAGAATGGGTAACAAAGTGATCAGGCATTGAAAGATGATTAATTTGTTTACAAGAGGAAGGACATAGGCCTAGGGATATAACACACAGGAAGTACAACTAGGCGGGCAGCCTTCTAATTACAAGCATGCTGCTCAGATGTCTGAGAAGAGGATTTGGAGGATTGGGCTTTACAACCAGAGAGAGATGTGATGCCTGCAAATGTGAAAAATATGCATGTGTATTCCAGCGAAGGAAAGCAGAAAGGGAGACAATATTCTCAGGGTCAGGAAGAATAGAAGCTATTTCTGAGCCTCCCTGGACAACCTCATCCTGGGCAAGGGCTGATTGTGATTTGATGGTTGGTTGATTGCACTAGGCAGTCTCAGAACAAGTATTAACTTATTTAACTATCATGCAAAGTCCTCAAAAAGTCATCCTTTCAAGGAAGAAACTAAAGTGCAAAGCATAGTAATTGCACAGGGTCACATGTCTACAAAGCGATAGAGCCAGGATATAAAATAGGATACAATGTGATCTTTAAAAATAAAGTGTCAAGGTCAAATTAGAACAAAAAGGGGGTTTCTGAGAGTATAATTGGGCTATGACTTGGAGATAATTTCAGAAAAGGTGTAACATGACCATGTGTTGCCACCTTAGTCTGAGGGTGTGACTATGTTGCCTGCATTTTAAGTGGGCAAGAGCCTACGTTTCGGGTTATTTCCATGCTGGGAATAAGCAATTTGTGCTTCCCAGGCTTTGTAAAAGGGCCAATGCTGGGAGACTTTGTATATGTATCTGGGTTCAGGAGCTTAGGAGGAAGCACTGACCTTGAGTGTACTACTCTAGGGCAGATGAGTGTACTTTCCCTGGGCCACAGGGCCACTGTGTGGGACAGGCACACTGCTTCCCTTCAAATTGCAGATCACCAGCAAGATGAGCTTAACCAGAGCTGCCAAAGAGAGGCAGGAGCTATCTGGGGCAGAGACCTGGGACTTTGTCTGACTTGTAACCAATGGCACCATGCAAACTGCTCCACCCTGAGGGGGCTGCCTCACCGTTAGCCTGGCCACACGTGTGTAGTGCACTCTGGAGGCTGAGAAACAGTTGATTTATGGCCTGCACTGGAAGGGCCATGGAGAAGAAGCACAGAAATTTGCTTGCTTTATGAAAATAGGTTTGAAAACAGGACATCAAATAATAATACTACCATCAGCAGTAGTAATAATGAAAGTGACTAAAATGATCAAATACCTGTTATGTATTAAGAATTTATGTATAGCATCTTAGCTATTATTATCTTATTCAACCTCAAAACAGTCTTCCCAGACAAGCTCTCTCATCTAGCCATTACATGCATGAGGACAGGGCTCAAGAATCTGAGTAACTTGCCCAAGGTCCACCGCAACACTATGCCATCTTTCTTACCTGAATTAAGCAGCAGCTTTTGAGAGGGGACACCTCTGGGCAGCATTTCTACAGGGAGAGGCTTCATTCACTGTTCAGATCCTTGAATCTGTCTCAGGGACGTCAAGGACCCTTGAAGGGGCTTTATTGCCTCATGGCCACTTGGACATCTATTGCCTAAAGAGCTGAAAATCAATAGCTAGAAAGATCTCTCCAGTCCCAAAGGAGCCCTTTCCATGTTTGAACAGTATTGACTCTTAGAAAGTCCTTTACTAAATCAAACTCTCTGCTACTCCTCCCATGAGTGCTATGTCCCATAGGGAGAGGATGGATCTGTCAGGACTAAATTCTAATCAACTGGAAGTTTACTCCTCTCCTCTCCAGTTTGTTGTAAGCAGCTTGGATAGGGAACCAGCCTAACCCGGGGTTTGAATTGTAGCTCAGTGTTCAGCTGTGAAATGAGAATAAACAAATTGGCTGTGTGGGGCTGTTGTAAGTACTCAAAACAATATATGTGAAGCAACTTATGAGTAGTAAACAATAAATCATAGCAAATGTTAATGTGAGAATACAGCTTTGGAGTCAACAGACCTGAGCTCCAACCTAGCCTTTTGATATATCCCAGACATGTGATCTAATTTCCCTAAGACTCCATTTTCTCTGTTTGAGAAGGCCATGTTTCAGCAGTACATGGCAGCTTATGACATGTGCTCAGTATCTGGCCCAAGGGCTGGGATCCAGAACTGTTAGCTTCAATAATGTGAGCATGTTAATAATGATATGATTATCTCCTAGATTTCAAGTATGCGTCTCTATGATCCAAGATCTTTATCTCAGCTGGTGTAGACAATCTAATGCACTCTGTGGAGTCAGTAGGGTGACCAAGTGAACCAATGTTGAGCTGAAAACATTGTGGCACTGTCACTTGAAGTCTCTGCTCAAAATCTTGGTCTAAGGTTCCGTCCCAGATTCTTCAATGGACCCTTAGAAGAAGAAACTGAATCACTAAGTGGCCATTTTATGTACCATACCCACTTTTGCCCCAAGATATCACCTTTCAGTTCCATAGTCAGAGGAGGGAGGGAAGGAGCTGGATTAGGAAGAATGTGCCCAAAATACACAGCTTGGTTGTTCTTTCAAAAATTCAGATCAAGCCAGGTGCAGTGGTGCACACCTATTGGGAGACTGAGGCAGGAGGATTTTAAGCTCTAAGCTAGTCTCAGCAACTTAGTGAGGCCCTAAACAACTCAGCAAGACCCTGTGTCAAAATAAAAACTAAAAAAGGGCTAGGGATGTGGTTCAAAAGTTAAATGCCCCTGGGTTCAATCCCTGGCATATTAAAAAAAAAAAAATCAGATCAATACATGACAATTTAACATTGCAGCAGAACTCATTACTCTTACATTTTATGATAAAGTAGAGTTTGCAAAGTGATTTGACAGTTCTTGAACTGAAGCAATTTTCACAGTAACAGTGATAGCAAGGACCATTGTCCTATCTTTGAACTACTGTTCCAGTTCAGAGAGGTTGAATGGTTTTCCCAGATCATACAGGTTTGAAGAGGCAAGAAGGCACAGAACACTAGCCTATGCCTGTCCCTCCCACCCACTGCTGCGCATTCCCAGGACGCTTATCCACCACATTATCGGTTAAGAAGTCTACACAAGGCAGTCTCTCAGTGGGCTCTGGGTATGTAAGACTGCAGTCCAGCCTGTCTCAAGCTGACATAAGGACCCTGCTCGGCCATCCTCATAAATGTCCAACTGCTTCATTTAAGTCCTGACCCATGGCTTGTCTGTGACAAAACAGCCATCACAGAGTGGGCCCCGAGGGTAGTGCCAGGTGGTGTGATGGAGATTGTGACGCAGGTGACAAATGGGGCTGAGTGACGGGCAAACCTATATTTGGTGTCCCACCTTCAATGACCCCCACCAGTTCCAGGCAGCACTGGTAAACAAATGGCCCATCTCTTGGCACCTTGCCAGGATAAATTTACATTCCAAGCCTGGCTAGGAGAGTGTTGAGACACAGGAATTCTGAGGCAATGTGGAAGATGAAAAGGTCAGGTTTGTGAGCCAGGGCCCAAATGTGCTTTCAAATCACTGGGACTTAATACGCACATTAGTGCTATTTGAATAAGCTGAAATAAAGTGGGTAATGGTGCCTTGCTGTTACAGCTTCTCAATACTGATTTTGATTATTTCATTCTCTTTCCATGACATTGACAACAGTCCTGTGAAAGAGGTACTATTATCCACATTTTCCACTCAAGTTCAAGGTCATAGGGTCATTATTAGAATCCTCATCTTTGGCTCAGGAGTCTTTAAAATATTCTCTGACTTTTGGCCTGAGAACACTAGAAAAAGAAATCTGTGACATTTTCTGTGTTTAGCCTGCACTGCTACATTCCCATCTTTAGAAATGGAACTGTAAATAGAATCTGTTAATGGAATACTTATATATTTCTATTTTGGGTTTCCAGTTCTGATGTGTATTTGTCAGAAATTTATGATCACTTAAACATAAGCTTTGTAAAGATACATTAGCTTGTAAAGAAGGTATTATCTGTAATCTTATCCTCATTTTGAAAAGTATGTCTTGGCAATTGCTGAAAAAAAAACATATATATATCACCTAAAAGGCAAATCTTACTCCCATTAACTTGCAGGACATACCAATGAAAGCTCTGAAGATATGGAATGAGAAATTTGACCTAGAATTGTTTTCACTGAAAATTTCTACATCCTTAATTTTACAAATGTCATTGTCATGCTCCTGGAAGGAACATATATGACATATATTAACATATATGACATATATTAACTTTCTCCTCTATTTTACATTATATTGGAACTCAAGACCAAAATGAACATGAATGAACAAACTTATGTGATTCTGCTCTTTCCTAGAATATGTATTATCTTTCTTGAGAGGAGGCATCTGAGAAAAATAAATGAGCTAATAAAATACCTCTAGATGTTTACTTTTATGCCTCTAGATGTTTACTTTTTTTTTCCCTTCATTATAAATGAGGGAGTGAGACAATCTTAAAAATCTATTCCAACCCTCCATGGTTTAAATGGAGTCTAAAGTAAACTATTTAGGCTCTTTTAAGTATATTAAGATGTTAAGCCTTTCTGTTTAATGTTTTCTTTGCCTGAAGTTTCCTTCCCCTTTACTCTATCTGCTGAACTCCTATTCAACCTTCAAAACCCTATTTGAATGTGATCTCTTTTGTGATCTTCCAAAAACTCACTACCATCCCCTCATTTGAATTTCCATAGTACTTCTCACAAGACT